>JBBPBX010008230.1:14902-29395 GCA_038048925.1 Garcialebias charrua | reverse complement strand
TATATATATATATATATACATATACATATACATACATACACACACACAGGGGCTTGTCACAAAATTAGAATGTCATGAAAAAGTTGATTTATTTCAGTAATTCCATTCAAAAAGTGAAACTTGCATATTATATTCATTCATTACACACAGACTGATATCTTTCAAATCTTTGTTTATTTTAATGTTGATGATTATAACTGAAAACTAATTAAAACCCCAAATTCAGTATCTCAGAAAATTAGAATATTACTTAAGACCAATATAAAAGGCATTTTTAGAAATGTTGGCCAACTGAAAAGTATGAACATGAAAAGTATGAACATGTACAACACTCAATACTTAGTTGGGGCTGCTTTTGCCTGTATTACTGCAGCAATGCGGCTTGACATGGAGTCGATCAGTTTGTGGCACTGCTCAGGTGTTATGAGAGCCTTGGTTGATCTGATAGTGGTCTTCAGCTCTTCTGAATTGTTGGGTCTGGTGTATCACATCTTCCTCGTCACAATTCACCATTTATTTCTATGGGATTAAGGTCAGGTGAGTTTCCTGGCCAATTAAGAACAGGGATACCATGGTCCTTAAACAAGTTACTGGTAGCTTTGGCACTGTGTGCAGGTGCCAAGTCCGGTAGGAAAATGAAATCTGCATCTCCATAAAGCTGGTCATCTGCAGCAGGAAGCATGAAGTTCTCTAAAACTTCCTGGTAGACTGCTGCCTTGACCTTGAATCTCAGAAAACACAGTGGACCAACACCAGCAGATGGCATGGCACCCCAAACCATCACTGACTATGGAAACTTGACACTGGACCTCAAGCAACATGGATTATGTACCTCTCCTCTCTTCCTCCAGACTCTGGGACCTTGATTTACAAAGGAAATACCAACTTTACTTTCATTAGAGAACAAAACTTTGGACCAGTCAGCAGCAGTCCCAGGTGAGTTGCTTCTGACACTGTCTCTTGTTCAAGAGTGGCTCTACACAAGGAATGCGACAGCTAAAACCCATGTCTTGCATATGTCTGTGCGTGGTGGTTCTTGAAGCACTGATTCCAGCTGCAGTCCACTCTTTGTGAATCTCCCCCACATTTTGAAATGGGTTTTATTTCACCATTCTCTCTAGGGTGCAGTTATTCCTATTGCTTGTACACCTTTTTTCTACTACATCATTTCCTTCTCTTTGCCCCTCAATGTGCTTTACACAGAGATCTGTGAACAGCCAGCCTCTTTAGCAATGACCTTTTGTGTCTAGCCCTCCATGTGCAAGGTATCAGTGGTTGTATTTTGGACAAATGTCAAGTCAGCAGTCTTCCCCATTATTGTGCAGCCTATAGAACAGGGGTCACCAACCTTTTCAAAACTGAGAGCTACTTCGTGGGTACGGAGTCATACAAAGGGCACCAGTTTGATAAACTCTTCGGAAATAACAAAGCGCAAATTAAAAAAATTGTATAATAAACATATTTTTAAGAAGATATTTTTAAGATAGACATTTTAAAATATATATAAATACAAAAAAAGAATAACAACTGAATAAAATGACATTTTAAATGCAGCTTAGTAGTGAGTTGTGCTATTTTTATGCTCCTTGGGGGCACCGTGTTGGTGACCCCTGCTATAGAACTAGACTGAGAGACCATTTAAAGGCCTTTGCAAGTGTTTTAAGCTAATTGGCTGATTAGACTCTGGCACTAGGTGTCTTCAGTATTGAACTTTTTCACAATATTCTAATTTTCTGAGATACTGAATTAGGGGTTTTCATTAGTTGTCAGTTGCAATAATCAACATTAAAAGAAAAAAACATTTGAAATACTGTACATCAGTCTGTGTGTAATAAATGAATATAATATTTGAGTTTCACTTTTTGAATGGAATTAATGAAATGAATCAACTTTTTCATTATATTCAAATTTTATGACCAGCACCTGTACATAGTTTCTAAAATACATATTTTTAAGCACTTTGGAAACTGTTCATGTTCTTGAGTAAACTGAGGAAACTACTTTGTATAAACATCCTACAGTTATAAAGAAAAAGACAACATGTGTTGACCAGACAAAGATGTGAACAGAACAGTTTGGATGAAAAAAAAAAAAATCCTGTACAAACACTATGGCCCAATAATTTAAGAAAATAGTGTCTCTAAAACGTTCATATTGCTTGGTACGTCCACTGACCAGGTCCGCCCTGGGCAACACCAGGCGGCTCTGACCGCCACCAGGTGCTGGTGTTGCTCTGGAGGTTCAGGGGTCAAGTTGCAGCCGGTGGCTTCGCAGGCGTCACAGAAAAGAAACCGTCATGTTTGTTGCTGCAGGCCTTCACGTCTTCTCCGGTAGTTTTGGCAGTAATGATACAAAGACAAGGTCACACTACTACAGCACCGCGCTCCTCATGAAGGATGGTTTTACTGTTGTGGTTTTACCATTATTACTTTCTACAGCATTATTACTAGAACTATCACCATCACAAGACACACAAAGTGCATCGTGTGTGTATACATGTGTGAAGGTTTCTCTGGGTTTGTGTGTGTGTGTGTGGCTGGAGTGTCAGTGTTCAGTGCTCGGAGGTTGTTTTCTCAAAAGAGAAGCTGGGAAGTGTCAACAGCTTGGGGTTGGGGTTGGACAAGCCTCCCTCCTGCCCAGAGCCCTCTCCCACCCCCAGGTCGAACGAGTCCTTGGAGTCACTGGAGGGCACTCTCCTTCTCAGACAAGTGTCCCTACTGAGCAGAGGAGGGGGCACCCCCAGTCCGCCTAGCACGGGGTAGACGCCTGACTGGGTCTCCAGTTCGTCGGCGGCGTCCACAGATATGCAGGGCGGGCTTGTCTTTTTCTTGCGGCGCGGGGAGGGCAGTGAGCTCTGCTTGGGGACCTGGCTGTGCATCTGCAGGCTGTCAGTCTGGGACACGAAGCCGGAGGAGGTGGAGTGGGTGCTGTGCTGCGGCCTGCGGCCTGTCGCCGAACACACCTCCACGGAGTGGCGGTGCGGGTCGTCCAACCAGGAGTGGGGGCGGGGGCGGGGCAGGAGTGTGCTACGGGCCTGCGTGTCAGCGCTGTGGAACCTCTTGAGCTGCCTCAGACATGAACTCTGACTCTCCTGGCAGCCTGCGGCGCCACGGTAACCCTCATTACTGCCACTGCTGCCATCCTCCACGATGAGGTCATCGCTATCAGCCAGTCCTCCACAGGTGATGAGAGACACCTCTTGATCCTCGGTGGCCTCCTCCTCCTCCTGCTGCTGCTGTAGGGGGGTTGGTAAGAGTGGGGGATGCAGAGAGGAGGTGGACGAGGAGTAGGACGTGAGGCAGTGTTGGTCGTGGTGCTGCGTGTGCACGCTGCTGGGGCGTGCGCATGCAGAAGCGCCTGGTGTGGCAGGAATCAGGCAGAGCGCTGGTTGCTGTTGCTGATGAGGATGATGGGAGAAGGAGGAAGGAGAGGTGGAGGAAGATGAGGAGGACAGAGGTAGGCCCAAAGCTGCCACGTTGAAAAGTCCTTCACTGCTCCCGCCCGCTCCGTCCAAACAGAGGGCCTCCTGAGAATCAGTTGACACCGCAACCTGGAGAACGGGCATGAAAAGGAGGGGAGGTGAAATATTGAAGGGGACGCGGAGGCACATGTGAAACATGAGGACTGAGAGCGGTTAGCATGAAGGAATGAGGATGAGAAGCAGTGGTTTGTCAACGTTCACCATCTGTCCCATGACTTCTCAGTCTGTACTACCTGTTGTCTGTACTACCTGTCATTTATACCACCCCCACCCCAAAAACGAGTTTATACCCTTTATTTTTATTGTTTCACTTTTCTTTCACAAAAAAATTAAATTGGAAAACTGGATTTTAATTTGGGCAGGGGTGGGGGGTGGGGGTTAAACAGTTCTTTGAATTGACAGGAACTGATGGCTCCAGTTTTCCTATCAGCGTCAAAGTCACGGTTTATACATTTCTCTGGACATACCCTGATGCATGCTCGATAATTCAGGTTGAAAACTCTAAAAAAAATCTAAGTCTGGTCCTCTGGACATTCAAAAAACAAAACAAACAAAAAAAGAAACGTTTCGTCTTTCGTCCGAAATACTTCCTCAGTCTGAGATGCCGTATTCAGCTCAGTCTTATAAATAGCACCCTCCCACAGTGGATCAACCAAAATATCTGGCCCTCTGTGAATAGCAAACAACCATCAGGGTGCTAACAATCCATCGTTAGGCTGATGGTCCTCCTTGATCATGTGAGCAGCTGGTTTCGGCTGTCAGTAGCAAACTGGTTGATCCACTGTGAGAAGGTGCTATTTATAAGACTGAGCTGAATACAGCAGCTCAGACTGAGGAAGTCTTTCGGACGAAAGACGAAACATTTCTACAGTTCTACAGTTTATTTTGCTTTGTTTTCTTTTGTTTTTTGAATGTCCAGAAGACCAGACTTAGCTTTTTATACATTTCTCTGGCCAGTACCGGCACTTTTTTATTGTAAGCATTAGCAATTTAATCCTCTTCCTGTTTGTGTGAGATAAAATCCAGACTTGAGGTGTTTTTTGCTCAAATAAAAACAGCTATAGAAACAATCAGACTTTAAAAATTCTCATTCAGGTGATAAATATTCAGAGCATCACTGTGGGTGAACACTTTTGATCTTTGGGTCAGATGACTCTCCAACACATGCCTTTTCACACAAACCCCTGCAGACTATCACAAGTCTCATTTAAAGTGAGTTTTTTGACTAATTTGGACGAGCACAGCCTCCGTTCTGACCTCCAGATTAGAAGAGATAGACTGCTAACACTCAGACTAACACTGGGGGGTGCGCGGCCAGCAGGCGGGGGGTAAATGTTAATAACTGCAGTAAAGGAAGGGTTAGAAGTTACTGCTGAGATGTGCTCATGAAGTCATGGACATTCTCCTGACAGATTAGAGAGGAGGAAACTTGACTTCCCTGCAGAAGCACTAAACAGTGTAACAACAGTGCCACCTAGTGGTCAAAGAACGCTACCACAACTTGGCTATGACCAGTTGCCACAAAAAGATAAAAAAAAGTGCAACATGTAACAATACTAACATTTTTAACACTTTAACTTTTCATATTATTATTAATTTAACAAAAGGGGCTACAAGCATTAATATATGTGTTAGAAAATCTCTGGTGCTCTATCATCTTACTGTGAGTACAAAATGGCCAAATGCACACACAGACAGCACTTTATGTAGGAATCCCCTGAGTTTTATACAGTAGTTTAAAATATAATAAGTGCACTGCATTCTGGGTGATCTTTTAGCCACCTTACACTTTTCTCTAACTATTATACATCATCTGACATTTTTAAACATCTAAACAAAATGCAATTTAGCTCCGGTTGTGATGATAACTGTCTTTAAATTGCGTTTTGAGCCAAGCAAATTATCAACTTTATGAGTTCTGGGTGTTGTTTGTGGTTGATGGTCAGCAGCTGGGAAAAAAAAAAAAAGGAGTGAATGGAGGACAAAGATGGAGAAAGAGGGAAGGCTGTCTTTATGAAAGGATGTGTTTGAAAGTTTCTGAACATGGAGTCCAATGTTTCTGAAAGGCTCAATGAGAGCTAAAGTCTTTTTGCTGCTTCAGAAACAGGAGTATCTGTGTTTGAGCAGTAGCTCAGGGTCCGGCGGCTTTTGGGTCCAACTGAGCTAAGATCAAACGAATAATAGATACCAAGTGGAGAAATGAAATTCAAATTAATGGGAATACCAGGAGGGGCATGAAAGAGAAAGAGGAAAGAGTGAAATAATTCAGAACATGCACAGAACCAGATTATCTGAAGTCACAGTTTAAAAACCTCTTCAGGGAAGGGATTGGAAAACATGAAAAATATAACATTTCTGTAAAGTTTGACAAAAAAACCTCTTTTATTGCAGTAGCCATGATTGGCACCCGCCCATCACCCTGTTTTAACTCATGTTGACTGCTCAAGTTGTGTTCACTGACTTTGATCCTGGCTTGGATAACTCTTGATTTTATCACTGAAGTCAAAGTCAAAGTCAACTTTATTGTCAGATCTGCAATATGTACTGTACAGGACATACACAGGACCGAAATTGCGTTTCTCTCAGTCCCTCGGTGCAACAGTAAACATCTAAACATTGAAACACTGAAACATATAATAATAGACATAAGCATAAAATAGTAAAACTAACACTGTCCTGAGTTTTTGCATAGTGGTATAAGAGTATGAAAATTTACACCAACTCTAAAACTAAAACTAAAACATTAAACATTTAATGAACATAATACTGTCCTGAGTTTTTGCATTAAGGGTTATTGTTTCTAATATTTTACTTTTTAGCAGTAAAATAAATTTGTCTCCACCAATCTTTTAGTGTTGTGGGGAAATTTTTCCCAATACAGCAGTCCTCGACTTACGACGGAGTTCCGTTCCTACGCTCCGTTCCTACACTCTGTCGTAAAGCGAATTTTGGCGTAACTCGGAACATACGTCCAAACTGCACCTTATACGTACAGTACTGTATTTTACCAAGGACTTAGCCTATCACAGTACCCTACATAATTATCAAAAAACACATACATTGGAGAGCCATAATGAAGGGAAAAAATAGTTAATTTCCTAATCTGGAATGCTGGTGAAGCCATTTCCTCCGTTTCTCCCTCCCTCCTCCGGATTCTCCATTTGTTTATGTTGTTAAACCGCCGTACATAAAACAGCTACTTTTCCACAGCTGCTGCCTGTCCAGCTTGGTTCAACAAGTTTTGTTTTTTGAATGTCCAGAGGACCAGACTTAGCTTTTTTAGAGAGTACAGGGCAAGCTGTAGCCTCCGCAGCTAAACCGGAAACTGCCGGAAACTGTGTATATATATATATATTAGGGGTGTAACGGTACGCTAAAATCACATTTCGGTTCGGTTCAATTACAAGGAGGGCTCGGTTCGGTTTATTTTCGGTACAAAAAAAAAAGACAAAATAAAGACTTACAAAATGTTTATTTTGAAAATATGCCAAAAATATGTTTGTATTGTATTGTAGTAATAAATAAAAGTGACCCATTTGGATGATATTTTAAATAAACAGCACTCTACAATAAATAAATTATATTAAAAATAATAAAAATCTTAATGAATACAATAACAGTCAGAACCAGAACAATAAGCAGCAACAGACTGTTTACAATCTTAACTAATAAAGTTTTTGTCCAGTAGCACCAGTGTGGCTGTATTTGTCCTCATTACTCACAACCTCTTCTTGGTGGGACTGGTCCTGGAACAGTTCCAGAGTTCAATTCAGTCATCACACACTTCTTAGCTGCAGCAGGTGATCTCTGGTGGATTTCCCTGAAGTGGAAGGAGAGCAGCTACCTCTGTAACTGGAAATACTGGAAATAAAACACAGAGGTAAAAAAATAAGTTAATAAGATTATAATTTTAAATAATAATAAATTATAAATAATAATTATAATAAAAGAACAATACCTCTTGAACGGTTGAATATCTCACTCATCATCAGGGCAGGGTTTAAATCAGCTCCAGGACTTGTTGACCATCAGTTTTAGTTTTTTCATAAAGAGCTGAACTTTTTGACTTAAGTGTTGACGTGATGGATGTCTCATAGCAAGGATCAACTGTGCATTAAAAACTTTCAGACTTAGATTCAGAGCTTTAAAAACTCATACAGTTTGTGTTATTGATCTGGACCCATCTAAATTACCTGATGAAGTTGTTTAAATGCAGCTGTGTTGTTAGCGCACTTTGTAGAAGTTGTTTAAATGCAGCTGTGTGGTTAGCGTACTTTGTAACAGCTCGTTCACGTTCTGATGACGTAGTTTCCAGCGCGTTCACGTTAGACGTGTTGCTGCTGCAGATCCAGTCTTCATGAAAAAACGTCCACACACACAGCTTTGTGCGCTCGTCTTTTAACAAGAAAACCATAACGTTAACAAACAGGAAACCGCAGCGAGAAGCTAACGGCTAATGCTGCGCGTGCTGCGAGATAATAGCTCCGTGCTGAAACGCGCCCAGGAAATTTTGTTCCGCGGCGCACATATTAACATTCAATGAGTGAAAAAATAACCGTTTCGGTACAGCACGTTCGGTTCGGTCCACCTCCGTACCTTTTCGGTTCGGTACACCAACTACAACCGTTACATGCCTAATATATATATATATATATATATATATATATATATATATATATATATATATATATATATATATATATATATATATATATATATATATATATATATATATATATATATATATATATATATATATATATATATATATATATATATATATATATATATATATATATATTATATATATATATATATATATATATATATATATATATATATNCTGCTTCAGAAACAGGAGTATCTGTGTTTGAGCAGTAGCTCAGGGTCCGGCGGCTTTTGGGTCCAACTGAGCTAAGATCAAACGAATAATAGATACCAAGTGGAGAAATGAAATTCAAATTAATGGGAATACCAGGAGGGGCATGAAAGAGAAAGAGGAAAGAGTGAAATAATTCAGAACATGCACAGAACCAGATTATCTGAAGTCACAGTTTAAAAACCTCTTCAGGGAAGGGATTGGAAAACATGAAAAATATAACATTTCTGTAAAGTTTGACAAAAAAACCTCTTTTATTGCAGTAGCCATGATTGGCACCCGCCCATCACCCTGTTTTAACTCATGTTGACTGCTCAAGTTGTGTTCACTGACTTTGATCCTGGCTTGGATAACTCTTGATTTTATCACTGAAGGGTTATTGTTTCTAATATTTTACTTTTTAGCAGTAAAATAAATTTGTCTCCACCAATCTTTTAGTGTTGTGGGGACAATTTTTCCCAATATTTCAATAATTTGGTCTCATTTGCCCTATTGGTTTAAGAATTAAAATCAGATTAGGTTTATGATACGATTAGACACAACTAATAGTTAACAACTCTCACAGTCACAGAGGTTTGATGGCTGAAGACGTGAAAAGAGGATTTGGGTGTGGTGTGGTTTAGTCACCTGTCGGCGGAGTGTGCGACTGAGTGCATGAGTGCATCTGGAAGGTTGATGTCGTGGTACACTCTCGGAGTCTGAGTGGCTGTGGGGGCTGATGGGTCGGAAAAAGTCTGTGGGGACAGTCAACTGCTGAGAACGCTCCTCCGGCTGCGACTGGACCGAGCCTCTGGAACCTGCATACAGAGCACAGAACTGACAAATCAACAACACAGTTTACCAAAAAATGTAATAAAATTTGGATCTTTGAGAGCAGATGTCACCTTAACAACTCAGAGACATTTGTCGATATAATTTACCTGATTGGGCCCTGTGTGCTACGAGTCCCATTGGAGCTGGAGAAGATGGGCCCAAGGGTTGCAGGGGAAAAAACATGTAGCTGTCATTGGGCAGAGAGTGGGTCCGTCCCACTACAGGCTTTTTGACGCTCAGCAGGTTGTCATTCAGAGGACTCTCCAAACAAAGCTCCTCTGGCTGGACAAACAAAGCACAGAATCAAAGGCCCTGTACACTAGGAAGGACCTACTTAGTCATAGAAAAAAGAAAGAATATGGATCTTTTTCTAAAAATTGATGGTGTGGAAGTCAAGAGAGTTAATGAGGTGAAGTTTCTGGGTGTGATAAGTGATGACAAACTGTCGTGGAAACAGCACATCACTTCGGTAAAAACAAAGTTAGCCAGATCTACTGCGGTACTGTATAAAGTTAAAGATTTTTTGAATGAGACAGCTTTGCATTTGTTATATAATACCATTTTTGTTCCTCATTTAATTTATTGTGTTGAAGTTTGGGGAAAGGCATTTAAAACTACAACAAACCCTGTTTTTATTTTACAGAAAAGAGCTGTGAGAATTATTTTAGGAAAACCTTATTGTCATCCATCTAATACATTATTTAACCAACTTAATTTATTGAAATTTTATGATTTGGTGGATTATAATATTTCTTTAGTTATGTATAAAGCTCAACACAACTTACTGCCTCCAAACATTCAAAAGTTTTTTGTCAAAAGAAGGTCTTGTTATGGTCTTAAGGGAACTGAGATTTTTGCAAAACCTCAGTATAGGACAAGTTTAAAAGGTCGGACTGTTTCGATACAGGGAATTGATTTATGGAACAATTTAGAAAACGATGTCAAATATGCTAAATCTATGCTTGTGTTTAAAAAAATGATTAAATCTAAGTTGTTAACAAAATACGAAAATCTTTAGTTAAATCGACTCTATTAGTATTTATTTTGTCAAAAAATGAAGTTTTTTGTTCAATTACCAGAAAAACATTGCATTAGTTAATTGTTTGGATTGAGTTTGCTTTTGTGTTTTTGTTTTTTTGGAAAAAAAGGGGCAGATACTATAAGATTATTTCTTCTCTCTGCCTCCTTTCATTTTATGTCTTTTTATATTGTACACTGTATGTTTAAATGTTGTTTTTATTGATGTAAAATGAATAAATTAAAAAAAAAAGAAAAAAGAAAAAAAAGAAACACACACACATACACAAACCAGAATTCACATCTTTGATCTCGAAAACATCACATGAACAAAGAGGCAATGATCATCTGCATACTAGGGATGCACCGATCCACATTTCTCACTTCCGATCAGATACTTAAAAGCTGGGTATTGACCAATAACGATGCTTTTCCAATCCGATAATGTTCAGGTGAATCTGTATAATGAATTTTTTTTGTACTGAGACTATTCATTTTAACAATGTGTGAGATATACCCAATGAAGACACTCTTGAGCCTTACAACAGGAAACTCACAAACTTTAACAGCACACAAGAGGCAAGTCTATACCACACACATGTCCTTCTCACTCATGGTTCAGCTGGAAAAACTAAAAAAACGCTAAGCATGATGGGAAAGACAACAAAATCCACTTCCCTTAACCACTAAGAGAGTGGATTTTGTTGTCTTTCCCATAATGCTTAGCGTTTTTTTAGTTTTCCAGCTCCACCTAAAGCTGGAAAACTAAAAAACTGCTAAGCATTATGGGAAAGACAACAAAATCCACTCCCTTAGTGGTTAAGGGGAGTGGATTTTGTTGTCTTTCCCATCATGCTTAGCATTTTTTTAGTTTTCCAGCTCCACCTAAAGCTGGAAAACTAAAAAACTGCTAAGCATTATGGGAAAGACAACAAAATCCACTCCCTTAGTGGTTAAGGGGAGTGGATTTTGTAGTCTTTCCCATCATGCTTAGTGTTTTTTTTTTTTTTCAGCTGAACCATGAGTGAGAAGGACATGTGTATGGTATAGACTTGCCTCTTGTGTGCTGTTAAAGTTATTGAGTTTCCTGGTGTAAGGCTTAAGAGTGTTTTCATTGGGTTTAACTCACACAATGTTAAGACAGCAGTCACAGAATGTGATGGAAAGCAAGTGCTTTTTGAAGCTGGATTGGAAATATCGGCATGTTGGATCCGATTTGCGATACCTAAATTATGCTGGTATCGGATACCGATACTGGATCGAATCGGCCCCATCCCTACTGCATACATAGAGAACACACATTTTTGCACAGTGGAGTTGAATGGAGCAGAGTTGCCACAGATTTGCAGAAAATTATCAATTTCTATTCTTCCTCAAAAATAAGAAATCCGTTTGTACCCCACAGTCATTTAATTATCTGGTAGCTCACTTCATGATTGTGTGTCATCTAGAGCAGCGAGCAACAGCCTGACCTGCTACAGAACCAGTTCACATTCAAAGCAGATCGACTGAAGCTGTTACACACGTTACAATCCCGTATACAAACACACGGCCACTCCAGGTGAAGAGAGGAACTACTGTGCTACAGGACAGAACATGATACGAACTAGAGACCTTTGGAGAAGAGACATGGACTCACATCTAAAGCAAAGAGTAAAAAATGGGAAGTGACAAAACTGTCAGATGAAGTGTGTATAGTAAGAGGTGAGGAGGTGCACTACTCTACTGAACTGGATTAAAAGACAGACACCAGGCCGGAGAGGTGAATGAGAAATAAAACTTTAGGCACGTAATTAAATCCAGCACTTCCACGGCCAAATGTGCTCCTCTAGCAACCTTGTCACACTTTTTTATCATTTGTATTTATCCCACCACCCCATAAAACCCCACCCACTACTCTGCTGAATGGCATTAACATTACACAGACAAACATGAACTTCTACAAAGCAGTTACATTCAAAAGGGTGAATACGTATATATTTGTTTAGACTAGCAGTATTTGTGGACCTAGGCTCAAAAAGGTTCGTTGTCAGAGAATACCATTATAGTTGTTGAGTACGCAAACAGCTAAAATGCAAGAGGAATTTGACAGTTTCATTTATAAAGAGCATTGGGTCTAGTAGTTTTTCCCCTGTCAACTGAAATATTTTACACCCCAGAATGTAAGTAGGAGTCTAAGTGGCAGAGGAAGTGCCCTGGGAAGGACAGCACAACCTATCGCAGGACAGAGCAGTGACAGGGGCGATGGCAAAGGAAAAAGAAAAAAAACTGTCAGTACATTGTATTCCAGACTGGTTAGAAAGAGGGGGTTAAAATCATCAGGGGCTGAGTCATCAGTCAGAGCTAGGGACCAGGATTTTTCTGAGGCCAGAGATAGACCTTCCATTTCCGCTACAGGTATCTAGAAGAAGAAAGAACCAGTGGTGAATAGAGAGAATGGTGCACACACATGATAAAAGACACGCTAACAAAACCTGAAGCTAGCAGACAAATGAAGGTAGGGGTCATAAAAAAAAAAAAAGTTAACCGTATTTTTTGGAGTATAAGTCGCACCTTTTTATCATTTTTTTATGGCTTGCGACCTATACTCAGGTGCAACCTACATATGGCTTTTTATAAAATAAGCTGATTTGTAATCATTTATTAACAAAAATTAAACTGAGACACACTCTTACAATAATGTCAGCTAACAAATATATTTTTAGGTGTTTATCCTGCTAAAATTATTCATTTATTAAAGAAAAGTTCAGCTCAGACACATATTTGCTATAATTTTTTATCAAACAATTAATTGTTTTTAAGTGTTAATCTTCTTAAAAGCCTTGCTGTGCGCTCCTGTGGAAGAGACATTTGCAGCAGAGCTAAACACGGTCCACATTTTGACGTAGGTGCAACCTATACTGTACTCAGGTGCGACCTATATATGGATTTTTCCAATTATTTGGCAATAATTGGATGGTGCGACCTATACTCGGGTGCGACCTATACTCCGAAAAATACGGTACATTGGAGTTTTGTAGTGAAGAAAAACAACATGGAAGAAATGTCAATTAATGTCCTGATGCATGCTCCAGTTAGATCCATCTAAAGATTGAACCAGCTCTTCTGGATGGTTCTTCTTTATTGAAACGTTTCCTCTTTTATCCAAAATATTTCTTCAGTCCGAGGAGCTGTAGGCAAACATGGTGTTCTGCCATTGGTAAGTGGCTCCACTCAGCTTTACTCTTCTCAGTTCTTCTCAGGTGTACGTGATTTGCCAGCCACTACAGTTGACACTGACCTTTTTTTCCACTCTGGACGGGATCATCAATGCAAAGTGGACAGGATTGTTACCTGTCTTTTTGCGTTTGACCCACTCTACCTGTTGTGGTCCTTAATCGCCTATAATCTGACTCAAATTTTGTTAGCTTATCTCAGCACTGCCAGCCAGCCAGCTGGTAAGCTAGGGTCATAGCGCCAAGGTCTGTGCCTTCAGCCACTGCCCATGGTATCATACACCTGACGTATGGGTCCTCCTGCAAGTGGTGGGCCCACAGGAAGGCAAACCCATGTTTCTTCTTTGAGCTGGGCCCAACCGGGCCCCATGGGTAAAGACCTGGTCACCAGGCACCTGCCAACGAGCCCCTCCCCCAGGCCTGGCTCCAGGGTGGGGCCTCTGTAACGCACATTCGGGCAAGGGACACTGAGTTCCTTGTTTTTCTTTGTCCATGCAAGTCTTACAATAAGTCTTCTGGTGGGACTCCAGAGGTAGCTGAGGAGTACCGGATGGCCAAACAGTCCACAGCCTTGGCTGTTGCTGAGGCAAAAGCTTGGATGTGGGAGGAGTTCGATGAGGCCTTGGATAAAGACTCTCAGTCGGCTTTGAGGAGATTCTGGTAAACCAACAGGCGGCTGAGGAGGGGAAAGCAGCACTTTACTAACACTGTGTTCGGTGAAGGTGGGGTCCTGTTGACCTCAACCAATGATGTCATCAAGAGGTGGAAGGAATATTTCTCAGACCCTCTCAATCTCACAAGCATGTCTTCCATAGAGGAAGCTGAGTCGGGGGACTTCGGGTTGGTCTATTCATACCCATGGCTGAGCTCACCGAGGTAGTTAAAAAGCACAGAGGTGGCAGGCCTCTGGGGGTGGAAGAGATACAACCTGATTTCCTTAAGGCTCTGGATGTTGTGGGGTTGTCTTGATTAAGACGCCTTTGTAACATTGCATGGACATCAGGGGCAATGCCACTGAATTGGCAGGTGGTGGTTCCTCTCTTCAAAAAGAGGGACCAGAGGGTGTGCTCCATCTATAGGGGCATAAC
>JBBPBX010008230.1:0-14858 GCA_038048925.1 Garcialebias charrua | reverse complement strand
GATAAGGTTTATTCAGGGGTACTGGAGAAGCGAGCCAGATCATCAGTTGAAACTTGGATCCAGGAGGAACAATGCGGGTTTGGTCCTGGCCATGTTGCATTAGATCAACTTTTTACCCTCACTGGGGTCTTTGAGGGGTTATGGGAGTTCATCAAGGCTGCATGTTTTGTGGACTTGGAGAAAGCTTTTGACCATATTCCTCGGTGTACACTGTAGGGAGGGGGGGGGTGGTTGTTGCTCCGTGAGTTTGGGATTGGGGGTCAATCTCTATATAAGCGGTGTGAGAGTTTGGTTGGCATTGCTAGTAATAAGACGGACCCCTTCAGGGTGGGAGTTGGTCTCCGCCAGGGTTGCCCGCTGTCACCAATTCTGTTCACAACTTTTATGTACAAAATTTCTCGGTGCAGCCAAGAGGTAGAGGGATTGCTGTTTGGTGGCCTCAGGATTCCATCTCTGCTCTTTGCAGATGACGTGGTCCTGTTGGCGTCATTGTGCCATGACCTTCAGCTCTCACTGGAACAGTTCACAGCCGAGTGTGAAACGGCTGGTATGAGAATCAGCACCTCTAAATCTAAGGCTATGGTCCTCGGTCGGAAAAGGGTGGATTGCTCTCTTTGGGTCAAGGGTGAGGTTCTGCCTCAAGTGGTGGAGTTCAAGTAACTTGGGGTTTTGTTCATGAGTGAGAGAGGAATTGAGCGTGAGATTGACAGACAAATTTGTGCAGTAGCTGCAGTATTGCAGACTCTGTGCTTGTCCATTGTGGTGAAGAGGGAGCTGAACTGCAAGGCAAAACTCTCTCTTTGCCGGTCTGTCTACATGCCTAACCTAACCTATGGTCATGAGCTATGGGTAGTGACCAAAAGAATGAAATTGCAGATGCAGTCGGATGAAACAAGTTTCTTCTACAGCGTAGCTGGACTCTCCCTTAGAGTTAGGGTGAGAAGTTACACCCACACTGATACACCCATATGTCCCTCCACGTGCTTTGAGGTCAGAGGATCAGGTGCTCTTGATAGTTCCAGAAACTCGCCTTAAGCGCAGGGGTGACAGGGCGTTCTCTGTAGCAGGCCCAAGACTCTGGAACGAGTTACCGCTGCTCATCAAACAGGCCCCCTCCCTCTCGGTTTTCAAATCCCGGTTAAAAACTCACTACTACTCCATTGCTTTCAATGCCAGCTGATTTGTACTGGATCGTTTGATTTATGATCTGCAATGTTTTTATGTTTTTCGTGTTGTACTTCATTGTATGTGTTGCCTGTTGCGTGTTTGTTTGTCCAGCACTTTGGTGTGGACTTGTTCCTGTTTAAAGTGCTTTATAAATAAAATGGTATGGTATGGTATGGTAAGTTCAGTCATCTGGGAGAGACTCGAAGTAGAATCTCTGCTCTTGCACATCGAGCGGAGCCAGTTGAGGTGGTCCAGGCATCTTGTAAGTATGCTTCCTGGGTGCCTCCCTATGGAGATGCTTTGGTTATGTCCGACTGGAAGTAGCCCCCGGGGAAGACGCAGGACAGGCTGGAGAGACTACATATCTTGGTTGGCCCGAGAACACATTGGAATCCCCCCAGAAGAGCTGGAAGAGGTGGCTGTGGAAAGATATGTCTGGGTTTCCCTACTCAAGCTGCTGCCCCCGTGACCTAACTTTGGATCAAAAAGAAGATAATGGATGGATGGATGGATGGATGGATATCTTGGCACTGCTTATAAGTCCACATGTAACCGTGCTGTGCAATCATCTCCAGTATATCTCTGTAATTGCATTCATTTATTGTGCTGTCATCTGTCAACACCATAAGGAAGTGGAGGTTCAGATATACATGTAGTTTTCAGTTTTGCTTGGTAGGACTTCAGTGGCATAGCTCTGCTGGTCAACCAGTGGTTACTATCTGCTAACATCAAAATCAGCCCCTCAGAGCAAACTACTTGGAACATCAAAGAAGGTTATCCCATTAACCAAGCCTCAGCTTGGTTAATGGGATATATATACTGTATGTATAATATAATCTATATTATATATATATATATATATATATATATTATATATATATATTATATATATTATATATTATATATATAATATATATTATATATATTATATATATATATATATTATATATTATATATATATATTATATATTATATATATATTATATATATTATATATGTATGTATGTATATATGTATATATGTATATATGTATATGTGTCAGAGAGTCTTTATTGTCATTTGCACCGCATGTGGTACATGTGATGAAAACGAGATTNTTATTGAAGCAACCTTGTGATCACTGTTTTTTACTGTACCTGGAAGCGCCTCTTTTGGGCGATCTGCATGTCAAATAATCTCACAATTTTGACTCCTATTCTATTTTGGAGTAGAATCAACATATGTCAGTAAAACAAGATAACATGAAAACCAAGGGACTATCTACACAGGTCAGACAAACCTGTGGACCGTGTATTTCTGTATAAAATCAATTAAATTTGATACTACAGGTAGTCCCCGATTTACGAGCGCTCTTACATACGAGGTTCCGGACTTACGAGCTGGCGAACGAGCAGTAAATTTGTAAAGAACATACAAAAAATACAGCACTTTTATGTGTTTTTAGATGAAAGTGTGTTAGCTAACTGTTTGGAAACAAGTTTCTGAGCATGTTTATGAATTAGTAGGAACATTTGTGATGAAAAACGAGTGTTCGTAGTAGCGCTAGCATACATTTTCCGACTTACGACCGAAAATCCGGACTTACGAGAACACGTGTTTCGTGTTCCGACGTACGAGATTTCGCCTTACGAGATAGTCGGAGGAACAGAACTCGCTCGTAAGTCGGGGACTACCTGTGTGTTTAAACATCTCAAGCCTAAGAAGAACGCTTCCCAGGCTATGCTATATTTTAATTATGATTGCTTTTTGTGCAGAACCAACCCCCCCCCCACCAAACAAATAAATAAATAAATAAACATTTAACTCTTCATAATGCAAAATGAGAATGGCTGGGTGTCATAAGGAAGTGAGTCATCTGGAGTGTTTCTAGCCGTTATTGACCTTCTTGTTGGAGCTGTGCTTGTTGGGTTTGGACGGCAGCGCGTAGTAGTGACAGACAGAGCCCGACAGGTTGTCCATCAAGCTCAGCTCGCTCTCCATTGAACCTTGGATGACCAGGGAGACTGTGTCAAACAGTGCTCTCCGCTGGATGCACTTGAATATTGCAGAAAGATAAGGGGAGGAAATAGGAAAAGAGAGAACGAATGGGGAGGAACATTTGAAGGACAAGACGAGAATGGGACACAAGTAAAAGAAAAGACAGATAAATGTACACAGAAAAACATAAATAAATGCATAAAGAAGGTCACAATGAAAGAAAGGAGAGAAGGATATACAAAAACATGAACACGAATGACAGAAAAAAGCAATTTGAAAAACTAGATTAGATATCAAAAGTATCTTTATAGTGTTTACCAACTAAATATTCTGCATTTAAAAGTCAAAGTCAAAGTCAACTTTATTGTCAAAACTGCAATATGTACAGGACATACACAGGATTTAAATTGCATTTCTCTCTGTCCCTCGGTGCAACAGTAAACATTAAAACTTCTTGTCAAAATCTACTAACGCTCACATGTACTATCCTTCAGAACCACTGAGGGGCACTGCTACAGCACTGCAACCGAGACAGAGAACGTCTAAAAGAGGAAAGATGACAATACAGTAGCAAGACATCTTACTTCTTTTCCCTAAAAGTTCCCTGTCATCTGAAAATAACCGGGGAAGTGAACATTAAGACCTCAGGGTTCACCTTTCCCATGGCACTGTGACCTGTCTGAGTCTGGCATGGTGCCTTCAGGGACTGGCACAAACCCACCCATCCCCCTGCCACCACACACACACACACACACACAATCACACAGTAACTCACAGGCACAAACTGTGAACCATCCCGGTATGAGTCATAATCTCACAGAATAATGAACACGAATGCAGTTCTGATTGTTGAGTAAACGACCCACATGCTTCCACAAATGTGTCTAATCAGTAAAGAGTGCCTGTTTTGCACATATGATGTTAAAAACATATTTTACCAAAGGATTTGCACCTAAAGGGAGAATTACTGATAATCAGGCTCAAATGGGTTATATACAATAAATATGTTTATATAATGTCCGATTGTCTCATGAGTACCGTATTGTCCATCATTACCACGTCCACTTTAGTTGTATTAAATTACTAATTCATATAAAGCAAGTGAAAAGCAGAAGGACAGTTCATGTGCATTAAATTGACTTAGACTAAACAAGTCAAGGGCGGCACGGTGGATCAGTTGGTAAAGTTGACCCCTCTCAGCAAGAAGATCTCCAATTCAAATCCCGGCCTGGGGGGACATTTCTGGGTGGAGTTTGCATGTTCTCTCCGTGCTGCATGGGTTTTCTCCGGGTACTCTGGTTTCCTCCCACAGACCAAAAACATGCATGTTAGACTGACTGGTAACTCTAGATTGTCCCTAGATGTGAGTGAGAGAGTGAATGTTTGTTTGTCTCGTTTGTCTCTATGTGTCCCTGTGATGGACTTGCGACCAGTCCAGGGTGTCCCTTGTCTCTTGCACAGTGATAGCTGAATATGAGCACCATTGATCCCCGCGACCCAAAAAGGAAGAAGCAGGTAAAGAAAATGGATGACTGGATAAACATGTCGATTTGATGATCAGAAATGGACAATACGACCAATTTTCTAATATGAGACAAGCAGGAAGTGACCTCAGAGAATATTTTACTGCTAAAAAGAACAAGCATATCAAAACTTTGATTTAGTTGCTTTTGCAAACCTGCACATTGACTAAACAGTGGGGAAATGTTTTAGAAACTAGAAAGTTCATTCTCAATAGTCCAGGTATCAAATCCGCTCATTCTCAATCAGTTCATCTGGACAATTTCTTTTTAGTAGAAACGTTTCACCCTCACTCCAGAGGGCTTCGTCAGTCAGAGCAGTCCAAAGCAAACTGAAGCTACCCCACCAAGTAAACAACTTAAGTGGACCAACCAGTTTGCTGTAGCCAAGTTGGTTTACTTGGTGGGGTAGCTTCAGTTTGCTTTGGACTGCTCTGACTGACGAAGCCCTCTGGAGTGAGGGTGAAACGTTTCTACTAAAAAGAAATTGTCCAGATGAACTGATTGAGAATGAGCGGATTTGATACCTGGACTATTGAGAATGAACTTTCTGGTCTTGAACCACTTTGGACATGTCTGCCTGCCTGGGAGGAG
Source organism: Garcialebias charrua (assembly GCA_038048925.1). Taxonomy (NCBI): domain Eukaryota; kingdom Metazoa; phylum Chordata; class Actinopteri; order Cyprinodontiformes; family Rivulidae; genus Garcialebias; species Garcialebias charrua. Next base: position 9,600 of record JBBPBX010008230.1, on the reverse strand, counting down.
TCGACGAGGGACAAGCCCCCAGAAACCATCTTGGCTACAGCAAACTGGTTGGTCCACTTAAGTTGTTTACTTGGTGGGGTAGCTTCAGTTTGCTTTGGACTGCTCTGACTGACGAAGCCCTCTGGAGTGAGGGTGAAACGTTTCTACTAAAAAGAAATTGTCCAGATGAACTGATTGAGAATGAGCGGGTTTTAGAAACTAGTTGTAAAATTTGGCAAATTGGAAGGGATGTTTTGAAACACCCAGTGATCCGATGATGAACCCGCTACGATGGAAAATAAAAACAGGGATGTTCTAAGGAGGAGGTGAGGTCTTCAGTGGCTTACTAAAATGACAGTGGGCTCTCTGTTACATCTGATAGATCTAGGCTGGTTTTAGGCATGCACAAAACAATGGTAACAAATTTGTTTTAGTTTCTTATGATGAGAGCACACAGTTCTGGGTGGAGCATGGGGATAGCATATCTACTACCTGGGGCCTGCATACATGAGCATAACTTTTTTTTTTTCTAAAATCTGAAGTATGATTGGTGACGTTAGCCTCAGTCTTGACTCAAACACGATTGCCAAAAAGTTTTGAGTCTACCCAGAGTAGACAGTGCTGTATACTCATAGATGTAGCCTGGTGCAGTCTCAGAAAACTGTGCTGGAATGGGGTGCATAGATTACAACGTGCGATGTGAGACGCAAAAATATTAAGAACTACTGTATTTGGCAAGTCCCACAATTTCAGTAGTGTACTTAACTGTGACTGCCTTCGCACTGAAGGTGGTTCATAAAATTTGTTGCAATCCTGCCACTTGCAAATAATTTGTGTAGATTGTGGATATCATAGAGACATAGGGTCCATTGTGGTTTGGCCCCAACACCCAGAGTTTCTATCACTAAGCAAATATATCCTATAGCTCTGTTCATAGATGCAAACCTCTAACATTTCTTTTTCTTGAATGTCCATTTTCCCTTAGATCAATAAAAATCTAAAACTAAAAGCACGACGCAATGCTGATACAACCCTGTCACATGCAAAAGACACACAATGTACAAAAATAAATGGCCATTTACCTCCAGCTGTGGCTCTGGACAAGAGGGTGGTTCAGCTCTGATGTTTACAGAGTCTCTGGTTATATCAGCAGTGAGCGAGTCCATAGGACCTTCTCTATCCTGCTCCATGTCCCCACCTCCAGTGGACCTCCAGGGGGAACCCCCTGAACTCGACCTGTCTATACCCAGTGCAAGAGGGTTGAGCTGGGGTGACCTTGTCCCTGTGTCTGCCCCTTCCATCTGTAGCTCCAGCTCCAACTCTGCTTCTAGCTCTGCCTCCTCCTTTGCTTCTTTGTTGCTCTCCTCCAGGTGTTTCATGAGAACCGCAATGACCACATTGACGAGCACGAATTGAGCCGTCAAAACGAAGGACACAAAGTAGATGGGAGAAACCACAGTGTTGTAACATGTTCCCGTGTCCTGGGCGCAGTCCCTCAATGTGTCCTGAATGAAAAGTGAAAACACACCATGAGTACATTGTAACAATAAAGTGGTGTTTGTTGTGGAACAATTAGTTGTATTTAGACATGTATTTAATGTGTAATTGTTTAGTTTTGGTTTCTCTTCCGTGCAGACTAGACTTGTGCATTTCTGTTCTGTTTATGTCATTCCCTCAAGGAACAACTCTTTATATTAAAATTAATTGGATTACATCAGCACAAATTTACAAAATCAGATGCATCTTTTAGGGGTGGTTTAGTAAAACTTGCTGATTAAAATAACAAAGCATAACATGAATTACAAAACAAACATGATCTATCGCACAAACAAGCAAAAAGCCCTCCACTACAAAACGTGCACATGTAACTCTTGAAAGCTAGTGTGATTAAACATGAGCATGCATGCGTCCTTTCTTTCATGGTGTTACCTTCATGATGCCATTCCAGTTGTCTCCAGTGGAAACTCTGAAGAGCAACAGAAATGCCATTCCAAAGTTTCTGAAAGTGGCGTAACGACCCAAACCCTCACATGGATGGAGCTCATCGCAAACTGCCAAAACAGAAGGAAAACGAACACAGAAAATGAGATCAAAAGACGGATGGGAAGATGTTACCATTCGTGACTTCTCCCAGGGCTTAGAAGTCAAACAATTAGAGATTCTGTGTAATTAATCTGAAAACTCTGGGACACATTTAGTGTGATCAATACGGTGTTTCAACAAAGGATTCTGGAAAGCAATTAAAATCAGGGAGATTGAACCAACTGAGGGTGGCACTGAACATTTGGTTCATGCCTGTGCAAGCTGATATTCCCAGTTTAACTGTTTAAATAGTGTGTATGTCCATACTCAAGTCACCGAACAGCTCCACTCCCAATGCTGCGAAGATGAAGAAGAGGAGCATGAAGAGTAGACCCAGATTTCCCACCTGCAGAAACAACCAGCAAAGATGAAGAAGTCAATAAAAATAGAGGAAAACATGTTGGAGGTGTTGATGATGTTGTCAAAAGCAAAAAACTAAATAAACCAGATTATTTGCTATCTCTGAAACACAAGACAAGGAACACTAATGCGTTGATCGACTGAACAGATCGCTTTTTAAAAATCACTAATTTACAAAGTACAGAAATAAAATTCATACATTCAACCTTTATTTAGACAGGTTAATCCCATTGAGCCTCGAGAACTCATTTACAAGAGAGACCTGAATTCTGTGTAAGCTCAATATTTGTCATTTGTACAAGAGCACACTTTAGATCAAGTGAGGTTTATAAGGAAAGTGCTCATTAAGTTACAGATATTTAATTTGAACATGTATTACAACTATCAGCAAGCCAATCCTGCAGTAGATGTGGAATACATTTTGCAGGTACATGTTCGAAATATTACATTTGTACCTTTTTTGACATTTGAACACAGGCCTGAATTCATCAATGATCATGTGCCTTTTTCGGAACACAAATCAGGATTTTGCACATCCTGATGCATGCTCAATAATCCAGGTAGAAAAATCTAAAAAAGTTAAGTCTGGTCGTCTGGAAATTAAAAAAACAAAACAAAACAAAAAAGGTTGTAGAAATGTTTCATCTTCCTCCGAAAGACTTTGTCAGTCTGAAGAAGTCTTTCGGAGGAAGATGAAACATTGAGCCTTGAGGACTCATTTACAAGAGAGACCTGGTTGAATCAAAATTTAATGTGAATCAACTCTTACACTGCTTGTATAGGGACCAAACAGCCCATAACAACAGGCAAACAACTTGCAGAGCACCAATCACAGTGCAGCTCGAGGAACAAATGCCTTCTCTAAGTCCGCAAAACATAAAGCACATATGTCAAAGTGGCGGCCCGGGGGCCAGATCCGGCCCGCGAAGCAATTATTTATGGCCCCCTGGATGATATTTAATAACTATTAGAGCCGGCCCGCAAGCCACAGAACACCGGCAGCTGGCTCAAGGTGAAATGTCCGCTGCTAAGCTTCATTCTAACTCTGGCAGAAGTGGTGGAGGTGACATGTCCGCTGCTCAGCTTCATTCTAACTCCGGCAGAAGTGGTGGATGTGGGGGGTGGGAGGAGTGACCATATTCCAATGCGCAGCAACGCTTTCCTCAGCCCTCCCCATCTTGTTTTCTCACAGACATAGTCTCGCGAGTTTTGGGTGCGGTGATTCACGAGACTTTAAGACAGCAGTGGAGCTATCGGTGCGTGAGAGCGCTGTGGAGTGAATGTCAGTACGCAGAAAACATGGATGCAAAACTAGCGAACAAGCAAACGAAAACTTATTATTTTCACACAGAGTGGGAGGAGGAGTATTTTTTTGTTTATTCTAATTCGAAGTCTATTTGCCTCATCTGTAATTCGAGCGTTGCCTTACCCAAAAAGTGTAACTTGGAGCGGCATTTCAAGATGATGCACAAACGGTGAGACAGCTGTCCCTCCTAAAAGTTCTTTACGGACTCAGAACATGCGGGAGCTAAAACAAGCTTGCAGCCCAATAATTGATCTTCACTCAGCCCAGCACAAAAGGTAAGGTTGCTACGATCGCCTCCTACCTTGTTAGCCGCATCCTGGCTCAACATAAGAAGTCTTTCAGTGATGGAGAAGTTATGAAAGAAGCATTTATAATTCTGCATTATTCACCTGGATTATTGATCATAAATCAGGATAGTATTCTGCATTATTCACCTGGATTATTGATCATAAATCAGGATGGTATTCTGCATTATTCACATGAATTATTGATCATAAGTGTTTATTGAGGCTTTATTTAATATTTTATTTAATTCATTTATTCATTCATTTAAAAGAGACAAAATAAAACAAATTCATCAAAAGAAAAAACATTGAATGAAAAGAGTGCAGAAAGAAGAAAAAAAAAAACTTATATCACCTCCTTATAATAAACATTGAACCAGTCCGGCCCTTGGCTTGTAGCATATTTGTTTTTTTGGCCCTCGGTGTATTTGACTTTGACACCCCTGACATAAAGAATGGATGGGTAAACTCCCATGACCCCTCGAGGACTGTATTGAGGTTAATGAGCTGGTCCAGTGTTCAATGGCTAGGACGGAACCCACATTGTTCCTCCTGGGTCTTAGGTTCAACCAATGACCACTTCTCTAGTACCCCTGAATAAACCTTACCAGGTAGGCTAAGGTGATGCCCCTATAATTGGTGCACACCGTCTGGTCCCCCTTTTTGAAGAGGGGAACCACAACGCCAGTCTGCCAATTCATTGGCACTGCCCCTGATGTCCATGCAACATTGCAAAGGCACATCAACCAAGACAGCCCCACAACATTCAGAGCCTTAAGGAAATCAGGGCAAATCTTGTCCAACCTCGGAGTCCTGCCACTGCAGAGCTTTTTAACTACCATGACAACCTCAGCCACGGTTATGGACAGCCCAACCCCAAAATCCTGAAGTTTTCTCTGTAAGCTTTGGGGCAATAAATTTTTGGACAATAAATCTTTGTCCCAGTTTGAGGTCCTAAATATAGTTCTTTAATTTATTTCATTCAGTGTTACTTCAGCCCTCACCAGTCTCCTGGTTTCAGCTGCTGAAAAACTCCAAACGGCATGATACTTCCACCACCTTGCCCCACAGCTGGCACAGCTGGTGTTGAGGACATAATTAAAAGTGCCTGTTTTCCTCCTGACATTATTAAGGCCAACTACCGGTAGTTTAATGTAGGCTTAATCAGACTACAGAACATTGTTTTTCACAGCTTAATTCAGAAGTTCTAGTATCACCGTTTTGTCATAAAGCCCAGCTCAGTGGAGGCCAACAGTTCTGGTTGTACTTCTGGAACTTTGTTAAATTTGCATTGGGAAATCTCTGAAGCTTACGGAGAGTAACAAATGGGTTTTGATTACTCCTTCCTTAACTGCTCATTTTGATTGGGTGACCAGTTTTTAGAAGAGTCCTTGTTATACCAAATTATTACATTTAAGTAAATGGAGGCCACTGAGCTCTTGGGAATCTTCAGTGCAACTGGGTGTTTTTGTACCTCTCCTCAGATCTGTGTCTTGCAATAATCTTCTAACTGAGCTCTGCAGGCAGTTCATCTGACCTCATGATTTTGGTTTTTGCTCTAATATAAGCAACACAAGAATCCACCATACAAAGAGGTCTGAATACTTGCTGAAGACACTGTATTTTGATTCTGTTTTAAAACCAAGGAAAGAAATTGTGACACAATACTTTTATTATAAAGTAGAGAGGAAGATGCATGCCTGATTAAAAGTCAAAGTGACACGGATCAACGTTATTACAACTTTAATCCTTAGGTGGCTTTAGGTAATGAAAAGCTTTTGGATTTGCTGTCAGTGTAAGTTAGCATGTAGCAACCTGCTCACACCCACACCACCTCCTGTTATCAAGTTTATCAATTCCTAACACTTCTGACAAGCTCTAGGAGAGTTTGGCCCAGAACAACATTCAAGCATAGTGAGTCTGAATGAGAATGACAGAGGTGTTATCAAAGACTGCTGGGAGCAGAGCACCAACTCTTTTATTTTTGCCCACTGCCAACACCAAAGAAGTTACTCTAATTTAGCAACTCCTTCATGCAACAAAACCACCCACCCCTACACAGAACAAAACTTCAAGCTGCATTTCCTTAGCAATATCTGCAGGGAAATTATATTATAAATAAGGGTGAACAGAGTCGGGGGGGAAAGACTCCTGGGAAAATATGACACAGTTAAATATAAACGTATGCATCAAATTGAAAAGCTTCTGGGATGTAATTACTCAGACAGCCTTACAATGTGAAATCCATGGGAAAAATATAGATGTGAAATAATTTAGTTTTTAGTAGAGGATATTTCACAGAGCTGGCTGTCTACCTGAGGCAAGGCTTGCATAACGGTGTCCAGCAAAGCTCTCATTCCAACTGCCATCTTCAAGAGCTTCAACACTGTGGAGACACAAGCAAACACGTGAAATTAAACATTTCTAGTTCCTTTTTTACATAACTGAGAATTTGGTTCTGACATCAGACATTCTGACCAATCATAACGTAAAATTAGAGCACAGCAGTTCATTTGTGAGTGAATCCATGAAACATGATGAAATACCTAAACTGCACCTCTGGATGGCAAGAATAACCACATCACCAACATACACTGCAAGAACAATCTTAAAAGAACAATGCAGGCACATTTAAAGTGAGGTTTTGACCATTTAAGTTGTTATTAGCTGTGACATCAATTATGGAGCATGGTATTTAAAGTGGGCAAAAAACTTTAGATGCCAGGGTCATGGTTAGCCTGTTATGTAGGCCTACTAATGCATGCTTAATAATCCAGGTGAATACACCTAACAAGTTTAAGTCAGGCCCTCTGGAAGAATCCATCCAGAGGACCAGACTTAACCTTGTTAGAGTTGGCCCATTTTATTTTTTTTATAATTTTCCAAGCTTATAACACAACTCATTCTCCAAAGTATACCATTGTAAAAGAACACTACATTAGCTGATAGAAAAACTCTGCACTTTTGTTCAGTTTGTCAATGTCATTGTAACTATGCAGATGTGCATGTGTGCTGAACAGCGTTATATGCTGACGATAAGCTGCTGAAATTAAGTTTGACTGATCAGTGCTTGTCCAGGTCTGTCTAATCCTGGTCCTCAAGGGCTGCTGCCCTGTCTTGTTTCACTCCACCAACACACTTGATTTAGTGATTGAATTGCCTTTTCACATTCTGCAGAAACCTGTTAATCATACATTCATTTAAATCAGATGTGCAGGAGAAACCAAGGATAGTGGCCCCTCAAGGACCAGGACTGAACAACCCAGATCTAGTCAGTGAAAAGTTAACGTAACTCCTGTTAACTTTTGACTGTCATGTACTAATACATTGAGCAGCTTCAGCACCATCTATATACATACACATTCACAATGCTGACAAAACCATGCAGCTAACAGGACCACACTGCTAACAGAACCTTACTGCTAACATAAAAAAGGCATTCAATACAGGTTACTGCTAACAAGATCACAGTGCTAACAGGACCATGCTGCTAACAGGACCGTACTGCTGACAGGACCACACTGCTAACAGTACCATGCTGCTAACAGAACAATGCTGCTAAGAGAACCTCACTGTTAACAGAACTACTCTGCTAACAGGACCATGCTGCTAAGAGAACCTCACTGTTAACACAACTACTCTGCTAACAGTACCATGCTGCTAAAAGAACAATGCTGCTAGAGAACCTCACTGTTAACAGAACTACTCTGCTAACAGGACCATGCTGCTAACAGGACCGTACTGCTGACAGGACCTCACTGATAACCGGACCACACCGCTAACAGTACCATGCTGCTAAAAGAACAATGCTACTAAGAGAACCTCACTGTTAACAAGACCATGCTGCTAACAGGACCGTACTGCTGACAGAATCACTCTGCTAACAGGACCATGCTGCTAAAAGAACAATGCTACTAAGAGAACCTCACTGTTAACAGAGCCACTCTGTTAACAAGACCATGCTGCTAACAAAACTTCACTGCTAACAGAACAATGCTACTAAGAGAACCTCACTTCTAACAGGACCGTGCTGCTAACAGTTTTCATTCAACCTTTATTTAGTCAGGTAAATCTCATTGAGCCTCGAGGGCTCATTTACGAAAGCGACCTGCTACAAACTAAAGAATGATGAACAGCAATGATACAAATACATTAAACAATAAACAAAAGAAAAAGTAGCAAAAGTAGCAAAAACATTATAAGGTAAATGTACAAAATCAAAAACAGGAACATATCTGCATTGGTTTTTGCCAGGATTCCAACAGATTCTGAAAATCATTTAGAGAGGTCAGGGCCGAGAGCTTCAGATCTTTTTGTAAGATATTCCATGAAGCAGGAGCGGAGTAGGAGAAGGCCCTTTTTCCAAGTTCAGTCCTCACTGACGGAACACTGCAGGTAATCATGTCCTGAGAGCGCACGCTGTAGCTGCACTCACGCAAAGACATGTAGGAGGAGATGTATGAGGGCAGCAGACCAAGAAGTGATTTAAAGATGAAAATGTACCAGTGGAAGAGTCTGCGTGAGGTTAATGATGTCCAGTTAACCAGTGAATACAGGGTGCAGTGGTGGGTACGATAATCACAACCAGTTATGAATCTTAGTGCACCATGATAGACCACATCCAACATCCGCAGGGTGCTTGTAGGAGCATTCATGTAGAGAATGTCACCGTAATCAATGGAGGGAAGGAAAGTCACAGACACAAGGCGTTTCCTAACATTCAGTGATAGACATGATCTGTTTCTGAAAAAGAAACCCAGTTTAACTTTCAGTTTCTTCACTAGGTTTTCCACGTGGAGTTTAAAAGAGAGCTGTGAATCAACAAGATACCCAAATATTTATATGAGTCAACAAACTCAATAGAGACACCATTTGAGGATAAAATCAGAGGAAGATCGCTGGGACCGACTTCCTACTTGAAAAAGAACATCCCTTTTGTTTTTTCAGCATTTAGGACAAGTAAAAGTGAAAACAGTAAAAGTGTTTTACTAACACTATTTTTGTTTTACCTGTTTTTTAGTGTTGTATATTGGGATGGTTGAAAACATTAAAAAACTGTCTTAAACCATATTAATTCAGTGGACTTACTGTGTTGTACACATAACAAGACACATACACTTCTGAAGGAAGTATGGAAGTGATGGAACTCTTTCATTCTACTCTTATTTTACGATAAAGCGAAGCAGATGAGTTTCCTCTCAGACTTCCTTGTCTTCTCTTTCACTTGTCACATCCACTCATGTCTTCTCCCACCCATATTACTCAGACACGTGTCAACTTTAATCAAATCAGCTTTATGCTATTTTCCTAGCTTATTTTTATCTCACGTTTCTTGTTTCTGAGCGATCCTCCTCCTCTTACCCTCTCCTTCCCTGCTCGGTCTGTTTTTTTCACACATTTACAATTTATTTATGCCATTATTTGTTTGAGCTCAGCCTTTTTCACAGACATCAACTGGTCCTGTTCATGAAATCTTTTTGTCTCTATATGACTGATATCAAGGTCAGATGTTATTCTTCCTCCTTGCATTTCTTTTCTCCTACTATTCCCCTTCTCCCACCATAACTAGCTTCCATTTCTTGCTGCTTA
>JBBPBX010008229.1:39104-63083 GCA_038048925.1 Garcialebias charrua | reverse complement strand
TGGGATGACTTTAAGGCTGCATTCCTGGAAGCCTTCCTGCCTACCGACTACCATGCTGAAATAGAGGAACAGCTCCGCTCAAACGTTCAAGCACCAAACCAGTGTGTGAGGGACTTTGCTTATGACCATCGAGCCCTGTGCTTAAAGTGGAGTCCGGACATGGCTGAACAAGAAATTGTCCGCAGAATCTTGAGTGCCTGCAACCCCAGACTGGCCAGTGGTCTAAGAGGCATCGTAACCACGGTGGAACAACTTGTGAAAGTGGGGTCGCTGATTGAAAGGGATTGGAGCAACTCCCGGGAATACTGGAGTAGAGTACAGCAGGCCCATCCTTCGGACAGATCAAAGAAAACAGGAAGAAAGTCTGAGCACAGCCAAGCTCGGGGACATGGAGGAGATGTGGCCGTAGTTCAAGCGGTACTGTCCCTGCTGGTGGTTCCTGTAACTATTCGGGGAACTACAGGAGATGCTGTCCTCGACTCTGGATGTACTTATTCCCTCATGAAACAAAGCCTGTGGAAGAGGATAAGAACACCTGGTGAAACCCTGAGTAGAAGCGAAGTACCGAAGTTTGTCATGGCTAATGGACAAGAAAGTCAGGCAGAGGGAAAAACTGTCCTGCTACTAGGATTTCATGACATCCACATCACCATCCCTGTGCATGTCATAAATGATGAACAACTTTGTATGCCATTGCTACTTGGGTTGGACTTTATGAATGCCAGTCAGATTGTCCTTAAGCCCCATCTCAGGAGTTATGGGCTGCCGGATGGAAAGGAATACAAATTCAAGGTCAGATCACGAGATGAGCTGTGTTGGAAGGATGCACAGTTACCGTAAAAACCGGACTATAATACGCAGTATTTTGGCTCATTTGAATGTCCAGCGTATTAAACACCGAAGAGTATTATTTATGGATTTTTTCCCATATTTTTAGACTCATTTTTCGCTCTGATTCTTCGTTTTTCATTTTTGGCGAAAATGGTGCAGTACCAGTTTCGGCCGCTATAGAGGCGCTGTAGGCAGCAGCCAGCAGAGGACTCAGAGAGTGAAGAGGAAGAGGGGCCACTTCCAGAAGTTTCTACTTTCTGTATCCGAAAAAAGCCTCCTTTGGTCGGACTGACTCTGTCGCTGCCCGCCCCTTGCTATGGATGTAGCTGCTATTAGCTGTGAGGTTCGCTGTTTTTGTTTGCAAGATACCACTCATAAACCACACCGCGGATTTTTAAATCCAGCTGATTTCACATTTGGTTCAGCTCAGGAGCCCGTCTGCTATAGTGAGGTAAGAAATATATTTTTAAGCGTTTATTTAGCTAAATTTAAAGAAACAAAGCGTCCGGTTTGACCCGCCTGGCGCCTGCATAAAAGTCAGCGAACTTTTTTTTTTAAATCCAGCTGATTTGAACATTTCGTTAAACTCAGGAGTACGTCTACTATTAAGTCAGCTCAGAAATATATTTTTTAAGCATTTATTTAGCTAAATTTAAAGAAAGAAAGCGTCCGGTTTGACCCGCCTGGCGCCTGCCTAAAATTCAGCGAACTTTTTTTTTTTAAATCCAGCTGATTTGAACATTTCGTTAAGCTCAGGAGCCCGTCTGCTATGAAGTCAGCTAAGAAATATATTTTTTCTCGCAAAGAAATAATTGTTTTACCGTGTTTCCTTGTGAAGATCTTCGTACTCGCTTGCTTCTGTCGCCGCCATCTTGATTAGGGTAAATGAGGCGCTGACGCGTCGCGTGGTGATGACGCGTATTAAACTCCGAGGCGTACTGTGTATGTTTTTTTCTTGTTTATTGTTAATAATTGGACAAAGCGGATTAAACACCGGAGCGTATTTTCCTCCGGCGAATACGGTATATGTCAATTTTTACCTGGCTGTGGTGGAAGACTCACAGGCTAAAACACCTGCTGTCCCCCTTTTGGAAGACCAGCCTGAAGAGGTGCGGCCACTGCTGCAGAAGTGGCCCACCGTTTGGACAGAGGCTGTTGGAGCCACCGAGATAATTAGCCACCACATTGTGACATCCGACGAGCTTCCTGTGAGACGCCGAGCTTACAGAGTGTCACCCCAAAAACAAGCTGTTATTGAGGCTGAACTGGAAAAAATGCTGCAAAACAACATAATTGAACCATCAACGTCACCATGGGCAGCGCCGGTGGTGTTGGTGCCACGGAAAGACGGCACACCACGCTTTTGTGTGGATTTTCGTGGACTCAATGCAAAGACTCTTCATGATGCATATCCTATGCCACTGGTGCACGAGATCCTAGAGTCTCTGCGAGGTGCTCAAATTTTCAGTTCTTTAGATCTCAAGAGTGGCTATTGGCAGGTCGCTATGAGCAAAGAGAGCAAGAAAAAAACAGCCATGATTACTCACAAAGGGTTGTTCCAGTTTAAGGTAATGCCTTTCGGCCTGAGGAACGCCGGCGCCACCTTCCAGCGATTAATGGAAACAGTTCTTGGAGAGCTAAAAGGAAAAAACTGTTTTGTTTACATCGATGACATCATCGTGTTCTCTAACACCATTGAGCAACATCTGCAAGATCTCGAGGCTGTGTTTAAAAGACTCCATGATGCTCATCTCACCTTAAACATAAAGAAATGTTGTCTGTTTCAGACCAGTCTCAGATTCCTCGGCCATATGGTTTCTGGAAAAGGAGTGGAGGTAGACCCAAGTAAAATCCAGGCCATCTCTGACTACTCACCTCCTAGTGACTTAAAGGGTCTGCAAAGGTTTCTCGGCTTAGTGGGTTGGTACCACAAATTTATACCAAGACTGGCAGACTTGGTTGCTCCCCTAAATAATCTAAAAAAGAAGAATGTACCTTGGGAGTGGTCATCAGAGTGTCAAGCATCATTCGAACACCTCAAAACACTGCTGCAATCTCCACCAGTCCTTGCTCAGCCACAGTCACACCTTGGCTTCCAGGTACATTGTGATGCCAGCGATGTGGGATTGGGAGCTGTTCTGATGCAAACGGTGGAGGGAGAGGAGAAAGCCATTGCATTTGCCTCTAGAGGACTCCGTGGGGCTGAACTCCGTTATTCCACCTCTGAAAAGGAATGCCTAGCGGTTGTATGGGCAGTTGAAAAATGGCGCCACTATCTGGAAGGAGAGATGTTTGATGTGTTTACAGATCATGCTGCACTAGCCTGGGCATTTAACTGCCCAAAGACCTCATCCCGGCTTACTAGATGGACATTAAGGCTGCAAGCATTCACATTTCGGGTGCATTACAAAAGAGGGTGCTGTAACGCTGTCCCTGATGCCCTGTCACGTGCACCACCTGGGCAGGAAGGTACCATCAATGTTGCTATGGCAAAAGACTACTGGATAGATCTCCCTAGCTCACTACAAGATATTGAGAGTGCCCAAAATATTGATTCTCTTTGCGTGGAGCTGGGACAAACCGTCACCCTTCCAAAGCCTGGACGAATACATCACGTTTATCAACAAGGTGTCTTATACCGGGGCGTTCCATCCAAATATGGTGGATTCAACTACCAACTGGTTGTCCCAGCCAATCTGGTAGCAAGTTTCCTCACCTACTACCATAACAGTCCAGTGGGAGGCCATTTGGGAAGGCTTAAAACCCTTCTAAGAATTTTGGAAGTGGCTTGGTGGCCATCTGTAAGGAAGGATGTATGGAGTCATGTCAGGGCCTGCCAAACTTGCCAAAAATACAAGGGCACTAACCAGAAGCCTGCTGGACATCTTGAGTCACCAGACGTTAGTGCACCAGGGGAAATGTTGGGGGTAGACTTTATGGGGCCATTTCCGCCTAGTAAAGCCAGGAACACTGTGTTGATGGTGGTGGTGGACTATTATTCCAAATGGGTGGAACTATTCCCATTAAGAGATGCCAAGACCCCTAAAGTCTGTCACATCCTCAGGAACGACATATTTACCCGCTGGGGGGTGCCTGCATATTTGGTGTCGGACAGAGGACCACAGTTTACCAGCCGCCTGTTAGCCAGTTTGTGCACTTCTTGGGGTGTAGTCCAAAAGCTGACCACTGCTTATCACCCTCAAACCAACCTCACGGAGAGAGTCAATCGGACCCTGAAGACGATGATTGCTTCATTTGTTGGACGCCAACACCAGGATTGGGACAGATGGCTCCCCGAGTTCAGGCTGGCTATAAACTCAGCAGTGCATGAGACTACTGGTGTTTCCCCAGCAATGTTGGCCCTCGGTCGTAAGTTAAAGGATCCTCTGGAGCGTCTCATTCACCAAGCACCTACACCAGACATGCCTACATACCATACGTTGCATACACAAACACAAATACAAAAGGAAGTCAACAGACATGTGGGTCTGGCCAAAGCCCGACAAGCTAGGTATTATAATGCACGACGTAGGGATGTACACTTTACAGTCGGTGATCTAGTCTGGGTTAGGGCACACCCTTTGTCCAAAGCTTCGGCTAAGTTCTCTGCAAAACTCGCACCCAAATGGTCAGGGCCTGTGAGGGTAGAGAGACGGCTTAGTCCTGTTACTTACCGTGTGTCAGGGATGACAGATAATAGTAAAGTGGATACGGTCAACGTGGCCGACATGAAACCCTTCTACGGCCCCGATAAGCCGCTGGCTGGGGGGGGGAATGTAATGGTCACTGATCGATTGATACAGCGTTAGATTTATTTCCCTTTTTTTCCCCTTATTTTATTATATTATCTACGCTGCAAAAATGACCATTTATTATTAATCATTGTCTCCTGTAAGGTAATGAGTGTGTTCCAAATGAAAGTTTGAGCTTGTTTATTTGTTTGTGTAAATTTATTTTGTAATAATACGTTTTGGAGACGGTGGGGGAGTGGACTTAAAAGGAGGAGGAAGTGACGGCGCTGTCTCTCTCTCTCTCTCTGTCTCACCGTGGAGTGCGCACCTGCTGAGAAGGATTTTGGCGTGAGGCCGTTGCCCTGTGGACTGCCTGTGGACTGTGGATTACCTTGAGTTGGGATCGCTGTGGATTAGTAAATTTCTCCTTACCCAGGACTGCAGGGGAGGCACGCTAAAAGGACCTTGAGACTCTGGTGAGATTGTTTCTTTTTATTTTGGCGCGCCGACGCCTGGATGGATTGAGAGGGCGTTTCCTCATCCCGCTTCAAACAAACTTTTTTATCTGAGAGAGCGTTTGGACTGAAAGTTGGTGCATTTTGGGGTTTGATTTAATTTATGGGGTTTGTCTGCAGATAAGTAAATGTTGGGGGGGGATGCTGCAGTTATGTAAATGTTGTGCACAACTGATTTGTTTGTTTAAATTGGGTAAAGGGTTATTAAATGTCATCATATGGCTAATATCAATAGATGTTTATGAGAGTTTTCTTGTATGTGGGTGAATTATTTTCTGTTTACTGGTTTATGCTTTCTGCTCAACCTTTATGAGTTTTAAGCGCCGTCAGCTCCAGGCACTGCCCCTGACTAATTTAGCGTATGTAATAATTAGTCCCCTTTTATCGTAGCGGTGGGGGGCAGGTTGTTATAAGTTAACAAGCTAACAGTCCTTCCTGTTAACAGTTTGGACCGTGTTGGAGCAGCACAAGGTACGGAGCTCGGACGTGCAAACAGACGAGACAAGCTTGATCAGCTCAAAGTAAGAAATTATATTTTTGTTTATGTGTTATGTACTGTTTTTTTGTTTGTAAAAATTATATAGCTGTGTTAAGATAGGCGAACTTGGTAACTGTTCATTACCTACATGTACGTGTATCAGTGGCGGCTCGGACGTAACAGACGAGAGAAGCTGCAGCTCAAAGTAAGAAATTAATTTTTTATATACATTATGTTCTTTTAAAATGTTTTAAAATGTTATGATAGGCAAAGTGCTTGGTAACTGTTCTTTACTGTACATGTACGTGTATCAGTGGCGGCTCGTGTGGTATATACAAAAAAAAAGGTAGTCCCCGATTTACGAGATTTCGTCTTACAAGCAAGTCGTAGTAACGGAACTCGCTTGTAAGTCCGGGACCACCTGTACAGCAAAAACAAAGCTTTATCATTAAGTAAGTCCTTTACCTTGTATAGTACTGCAATGGATTTGGATATTTTAAGTTTAACTGAATTTATGTGTTGCTTCCATGACAATCTATCATCAAGAATTACACCCAAAAATTTAATTTCTCTTACTCTACATATTTCAACTCCGTTGATGCTGAAAGTAACTTCAGTAGTTCTCTTTTTATTACTGAAAATCATATACAGTAATTTGTTTTTTTAACATTTAGTGATAATTTATTTAAATTAAACCAATTTTGTATGTTAATAAATTCCTTCTTCATCAATTCCAACATTTGCTCCAAGTTATTACCAGAATAAAAGAATGTGTCGTCAGCAAAAAGAACACATTGAAGGATACACGAAACATCCATTAAATCATTAATATACAAAATAAACAACTTAGGACCAAGTACCGTACAGATCCCTGCGGTACACCACATAATATATCACAAAGGTCAGATCTTATTTCATCTATCTGTACATATTGTTTTCTATCCTGTAAATAACTATGTAACCACTGCAGAGCCGGTCCTCTGATGCCATATTTATTCAATTTTTCAATTAGTATAGTGTGATCAATTGTGTCAAATGCCTTTTTTAGATCAACAAACACACTTACACAGTATTGCTTTTGATCTACTGCCGTGGTAATGTGTTCCATCAAGTCAATGCCAATGAAGTTGAATTTTTTTATCTAAACCCGTATTGATTATTACTTAATATATTATGTTTTTCAAGAAAGAGATCAAATCTGGATGCAAACAATTTTTCCAAAATTTTAGAGAACTGTGGCAACAGAGATATAGGTCTGTAGTTGTTGTATTGACATTTGTCGCCATTCTTATAAAGTGGAACCACTTTTGCAATTTTCATTCTGTTTGGAAAAATTCCCGTTGAGAACAACAAATTACAAATATATGTAAATGGCTCTACAACATGGCCTATTATTTATTTTACAACCATCATGTCCATATCTTCACAGTCTTTAGATCTTTTGTTAGTACATTTTTTAACTATCATCATTATTTCTTCATTGTCAGTTTATCTCAGAAACATACTGTATACAGGACTATTTATTAAGTGAGTCACATTTCTATGCACTTTTGGTATTTTTTTCTGCAAGGTTTGATCCTACATCAGGGGTGTCAAAGACCCGGCCCGCCAGGGGGTTTTAGTCGGCCCGCGGATGAATCTGAATTATTAAAAAAAAGAATAAACGCTATTTTCTTAAAAATCTGCAGTTCCTATGTTGTCCGCTTTAGAGGCGCTGTGTTTTAGTCAGTTCCTATGTTGTCCTACTCAAACCGGCTGCCTCTAGGACCCAGGGGCGCTGTGTTTTAGTATGAAAGACGCAGCAGATAGCAAACGGAAGCTCTGCTCTTTTTTCCTGTCTTCATGTGCGCAGCAAGCGTTCATCCTGATGTGAAACAGCACAAAAACAAGATTTCAGGGTTGTGAGGGAGTTTGAGAAACGATTTCAGGTCTTTAGAAGAATAGAATATATCTTTATTGACAGGGCACATGATTGAAATTACGCACACAAGATGGGCCGAGTGCACGAAGCCACAGTCGTGTCAGCACCGCCACAAAGGCAAACTCGAGACAGAATTTGCAGTTTTTCTCTCACCACTCACCATCAGAGCTTCTGATGTGCTGTTGACATGTTGAAATCATTTATTTGCAGTGTGATGTAGAATTGAAGGACAAATTTGCCTCTGTGGGCTTGGAAACATTTTACAAGTATCTCTTACTATCCTAAACTGACAGCACTGGCTGCAAAAATGTCCATGTTTGGGACTACCTACCTGTGAGCAAGTTTTCACTAACAAACATTAATAAAACAGCTACGCTCAAAGCTCAATTTATGGGTTCACAGTTGCTTCCTAGATGTGGAAAATGGATTTAAAATTCATTCATTTCTAAATTTTGATGCATTTTTAACATGCAGGAAAGTGTTTTAACAAAACTGTTTTTTTTAATGTCCAGAGGCCCAGACTTAGCTTTTTTAGATTTTTCTACCTGGATTATTGAGCATGCATCAGGGTATTTAACAAAACAGTTTGTTGAATAAATGTTTTAAAACGTGCAATCACTGATCAGTTTTTTAATGTGTAATGCACTTAAATGTTAAACTGAGTAAAAGTGTAAAAGGACAATTAATTTAATGTTAATATTTTTACAATTTATTTATTCTTTGCACTAATACAAAGAAAAAAAGTGGACTTTTGGAATGAGTATTCTGGGTCTGGCCCCCTTGAGATCAGATTAAGCTGTATGCGGCCCCCAGATCAAAATGAGTTTGACACCCCTGTCCTACATTGACAAAATAATTGTTAAATCCATTAACAATTTTGTTTTCATCGTGGATTTCTAGATTATTCTCAAAAAAATATTTAGAAATACCACAACCAACCTTATTTTTATTCAAAACACCATTCAAGACTTGCCATGTTGCCCTCATATCACCTCTTTTTTCATGTAATAATTTACTGTAATATTCCCTCTTTTGTTTTCTTATTATCACCAATAATTTGTTTTTGTACTTTTTATATTTATATTCTGAATCACTCGTTCTAGATTTCAGGAAACATGCGTACAGATTATTCTTTTTTTTTTGCATGCGTTTCTCAATCCATTAGTCATCCATGGTGGATCAACATTGTTCTTTGTTTGTTTACTCTTTGTTAGCACACAAATGTTATTGTACAAAACTTCTAGTATATCCATAAATTCTTCATAGGATTTATTTACATCGTCCACATAAACACCTTCCCAATTCTGTTTATCTAAGTCATTTTTAAATCTATCTAATGCTTTTTTTATGTGTTTATTAATTTAGTTTTATTTCTAGGAATTGTCTTATCAATATCATCATTTTTATAAATTATGAAAATTGGTAAATGATCACTTTGTCATCAAAATACCACTTGTCACAACGCCATTCATGATATTTGGAAAAAAGTTATCAATTATAGTAGCACTGTGAGATGTAATTCTTGTTGGTTTGTTAATTAGAGGGAACAAACTCAAACTATACAGTACATTGAATCTGTAAATATATTGAGGTTATTTGAATCAGTTGTGTTTCCAAGATCAATATTAAAATCTCCACATTAAAAAAAAACATTTTTGTTACAGCTCTTAACTAGTAATTCATTTAGTTTATCTGTGAATAATTCTATTCTTGATCCTGGAGATCGGTATACACAACTTATTATTATATTTTTACTATAATTATTTATTATTTATATTGTTATAATTTCCATTACATCGTCAACAACTAGTGACATTTCACTATGCAATCTGCACTTTAACTCTGAGTTGACAAATAAAGCCACTCCTCCACCTCTTTTATTTTTTCTATTCATGTAATATATTTCATATCCTTCAATGTAAGCGTTTTGTATATTTCCATCGTTTAACCATGTTTCAGACAGTGCTATGATTGTAAAAGGTGTGTTAATTTTTTTTAAGTAATCTTGTATTTCAGAAATTTTTGTATTCAGACTTCTACAGTTAAGATGAATTATTGAAAGAGTCCCATTTGCCATACCAATTGTGTTATACTGTTCTATATTATAATATTCACTGTTTTTTTATGGTCGGAAAAATATTTCTATGAATGTCATCATCAACATTGTATATTTTGAATTCTAATTCATTATACGTTTCTAGTGCTGGGCGATATGGAAAAATCATATATCACGATATGGACTTTTTTATATCACGATAATGATATATATCACGATATATACAACACGATGTATGTGTGTGTGTACAGGAAAAATTTGGACCAAAGTAGAAAAGGAGTTTCTACTTTGGTCCAAATTTTTCCTGCAGGCGGCGGTAAAACAACGGCTGCTAATAAAACCCACGAAGAAGAAATCCGCTCTGGAAGCTGGAGTAAACAAGGCAAGAAACAGAAAAGAGAAATCGTTGCGTTTGATTCCGGTCCTGTTGTGTCTCTGGTCTGTTTTGTATTGGTTAACTGGACCCGAGTTCGGACTCAGTTGGACTCTGGGTTCGTGTCCTCTGGATCCATTTTGTCTCAGAGTTTCAGCGGAGCAAAATAATGGAAGCTAACAAGGTGAGCTTCCCCCTCTTTTTGGTAAAAGTTCTTCTTCTTGGGCTGCCTGTGCAGCCGTTTCTCCTTGTTGTGACACCGGCTGAGATGCTACTTCATGCCCCTACGTCTCCATTGCTCTCGAGTTTAACAACGTAAAGCATGTGTCGCAAACACGCGCGTGCGTCAAACATAAAGCAGTGCCGTCATGTCACAAAACCACAATATGAATCTTCTTTGCGACCGTTGTTTTTATTCTTATTTATCACGATAGAGACGATAGAAGGAAAGTAGCACGATAGACACGTTTCTATCGTCCCCACGATATATATTGTCATATCGCCCAGCAATATACGTTTCCATCATTTAATGTTATTGTTATTTTATGTGTAAGGAGTTTCATGACTCAGGGATTTTTTTTCCATCACATGGTCTTATCTCAATCTTTCCAAGTCATTCAACTCTCTTACTATTTTAGCCCGTTTTCCTTCTTTATCTATAATCCAAACTTTACCGTTTCTTGTCCATGTTGAGAATACTCTTTCTGTTTTTTTAACAACCTTGCCTCGCGAGCAAGGTTACCATTTTTCTTTGTTAAATGTTTGTTTATATAGACTCTTGTTCCTTTTAATTTTCTGGCCTGCATCAATACACTGTTTTGAGATTTTCTACTGATAAATTTTACTATTACTGGTTTGTCCTTTTCCTTCTTTCTGGGTAAAGTGTAACACACAGAAATATCAGCATGATCTAGATCAATGTCCTTATCTTGAAAATAGTCCACAATTTGTTTTTCTAGAGTCCGCTGTTCTCTTTGTGATCCATCCTCTGTCGATTTTTCATCTGAAACCACCCTTGAGAATAATCGAGGTTTAATCTCAAGTCAGAGAGTCAGAGTCAGAGAGTCTTTATTGTCATTTGCACCGCATGTGGTACATGTGATGAAACGAGATTATAATAATAATAATAATAATAATAATAAATTCAATTTATACCGCACTTTTCATTAATAAAAATCTCAAAGTGCTACAACAATATGTACACAGGGTCCCAGTTACATCCATCAACAAAATGTAAGAGAAAAACAGTAATAACATCTAGAATATAACTAAGAAAAACATCAACTAGAAATACACTAAGCCCTAATGTAATAGAAAACATCATTACAAACAGCAGCACGAACATGAGTCTGTATGAGCAGATGGTCACAGATGAACACAGCAACAACATGAAACAGATCAGCATCAGCATGATGTGATATTTTGCAGTGATTATTCTTATTATTATTTATTCATGAGTCTAACAGCCTCAGGGTAGAAGCTGTTCCTCAGTCTAGTGGTTCTACATTTGATGCTCCTTAACCGCCGTCCAGAAGGGAGTGGGGCAAAGAGTGTGTGTGCTGGGTGAGTGGGGTCCTTCATGATGCAGGTTGCTCTTTTCCTGCATCTGGAAGTGTAAATGTCTGTGATGGTGGGGAGACTGACTCCAACAGATTTCTGTGCAGCCTTCACCACTCTGTATAGCTTTTCTTTCTGCAGCTGTGCAGCCTCCATGCCACACGTTGATGCTGGAGCACAGGATGCTCTCCACTGCACACCTGTAGAAGGAGGTGAGGACTGGGCTACTCAGACCAGCTCGTCTCAGCCGTCTGAGGAAGTAGAGTCTCTGATGACCTTTCTTGATCAGGCTGGTGGTGTTGTTGCTCCAGCTGAGGTTATCATTCATGTGTACACCAAGGTACTTGTAGCTAGAGACCACTTCCACCGCAGATCCACTTATGTTCAATGGGGTGTGGGTTTGTTTGTTCCTTTTGAAGTCCACAATCATCTCCTTTGTCTTCTTCACATTGATGTGAAGGTTATTCTCTTGCACCAGCTCTCCAGATGTTCCACCTCCTGTGATGACCAAGTCCTGTGATAACAAGATTTTCTTGTCTCGCATTTTGTTCCAGATCATCAATTCGTTGCTCTAGGTCATTTATTTTTTTGTCTTTATTTTCTAACTGCTGTCTCAGTTGTCTAACCTCCTCAAATAAGCCCATTAGGAGTTTCTGTTGAGATGTCAGTGTAGCTAATTCTGAGTTAATAAAGTTCAAAGATTTTCCGATTTCCTCCATATCATCCAAGGACTGTTTGGGCTGGTCCTTTTTATGTTTTGATGAAATTTTTTATCAACATAATTTTTCCCAATGGTAGTCTACACGCTAGTACTTAATTTACAAAAGATGGTTCACACTGCCATAACAGGCAGGAAAAAATACTGGTCAATCCACTCCTAGGATCCACACAAATATCACTCTTCTCAAGAAACAGTTACTCACGAAAAGCAGAGTTGAAGGTTGAAGAGTGATATCAAACTGCCGAATCAAACAGCCTCTCCATCACGGCCGCTCCCAATCCTTAGCAGAGTATGCTAACCAGGTTGGTCTCCTCACCTCCTGCACGCTCACCGCAGCAGTGTTCATCCATGTTAGCCACCAGCTCGGTGGTGCTAGCTTCGCTGCTCTTCTGGCCCAGAGGCTCCAGCTCTTCCGCTCTCCCACCCTGGTGCTGCCAGCTCCGCCACTCTCCCACCTCGGTGCAGCTAGCTCCGACGCTCTCCCACCTCGGTGCTGCTAGCTCCGCCGCTCACCCACCTCTGTGCTGCTAGCTTCGCCGCTCTCCCACCTCGGTGCTGCTAGCTCCGACGCTCACCCACCTCGGTGCTGCTAGCTTCGACGCTCTCCCACCTCAGTGCTGCTAGCTTTGCCGCGCTCCCACCTCTGTGCTGCTAGCTCTGCTTTTCTCCCACCTCGGTGCTGCTAGCTTCGCCGCAGACTGGTCTAAGGGTCTTTTCTTCCACTTTATGATAAGAGAATCTAGGTCCTGCTGGTCCACATCAGGCCTTCAGTCTTGAGGAGCTTCTTCTTAACCAGCTCTAAACAAAGGCAGGAACCACTATCCGTTTTCGCATTGGCCAGCCCTCAATGGCCCGGGCCACCCGCGTTCATTACACATTTGCCGCAGAGCCGCCTTGAAGTGGGTGGGCAGTTCTCTGGAAGTGGGTGGGGTGCTCTCTTCACGTGGGTGGAGTGTTCGTGTTTTAAGAGAGGAGACTCCGCTAAAAAAAATTGTTAGCTGGATATATATATATATTAGTGTTTCTGAGTTAAATTTTTGTTAATAACTGATCACAAATCAGCTTATGTTACAACGTAAATAACACGAAGCGCACACCCATTTCCGCCTTTCCGCGCGACCTGAATGTCATTAAACAATAACTAATATTGTCTAACTGTTGCGCGCAGCCAGGGTTTTAAAATATAACTAATAATCTCTAACTTCTACGTGCAGCTAAAATGTTAAGAGGAGTGATTCCTATATGGGTAAGGTGGACACCTGAAAATCCAGTCCGCTGTATAGCTCAAAGCGTTAATGCACTGTCGTTTTGACCCGGCGAAGCGGGTTCGCTTCCCGCCTGGGACAAAGTTATTTTACTTTTTTTTTTTTATTGGAGTAAATAAAAAGGAGTTTGTTAACCAAACAAACTCCTTTTTATTTAAAAGAAAATGTGAATAAAGAAAAAAAAAGTAAAATAACTTTGTCCCAGGCGGGAAGCGAACCCGCTTCGCCGGGTCAAAACGACAGTGCATTAACGCTTTGAGCTAAACAGCAGACTGGATTTTCAGGTGTCCACCTTACCCATATAGGAATCACTCCTCTTAACATTTTAGCTGCACGTAGAAGTTAGAGATTATTAGTTATATTTTAAAACCCTGGCTGCGCGCAACAGTTAGACAACATTAGTTATTGTTTTAGTTATTGTTTAATGACATTCAAGTCGCGCTGAAAGGCGGAAATGGGTCCGCGCTTCGTTGTTATTTACGTTGTAACATAAGCTGATTTGTGATCAGTTATTAACAAAAATTTAACTCAGAAAAACTAATTCAGCTAACAATTGTTTTAGGGGTTTCTCGTTTCTGTAGTTAAATTTGAATGAAATTCAACCCTCGCGCTGAGGTTGTTTGAATGAGTCCCGCCCCTGCTGCAAACAACGAATCAAATGTGAGCAGTACATGACGTGAAACTGGGTCCGTGGGGCTCGGCCCGATAAGAACCACGGTGGAGATGGTTCCAGAACAAGGGTGGATCCCGGGCAGAAAAGGTAAATGCGAATACGCCGAACCCGGGTTAGAAGCTGGGAGAGCCGGGGAGGGCTGGCCAATGCGAAAACGGCTACTGATCCTCTCTCCAACGATCCTCACTTCTCAACCAGGAACCTCCAGCAGAACCAGAAACTCTCCTTCTCTCACGGACTGATATTGTCCTCTTCTCCCTCTGTAGCTCCCGCACAAAAGGGTCGGGTTCAAAACAGCCTTACACAGACGTTACATTAAAGCTCCGGTCACAATGTCTGTTTAACCCTGATGTTTGGTTCAATGCCAGCGAACTGATGAATCGCTCACCCAGGAACTCTTCTCAGCTTCACAACATTTATTAACATGAACTTCATCTGTTAGCGAACAAACATGTGGTTGGTGGAGGTCTGACGTGAAGCTCCTGCTCCTAAAAGATGCAGTTTGATAGTTGGGACTGAAAACAGCATCTAAGATGTGCCTTGCTCCGTTTGTTCCTGAGCTGCAGCTCTACTTCCAAAATCCTCAGACTTTTCTTCTTCCTCTGCTTCCAGGCACTGTTTGAGCCGCTGTCTCCACATCTGTTAACTTCCGGTCAGCAACATTTTCCAGATGTTACAGCTCAATTTAACGTTCACTTCAACTCATTTGAGCAGCAAATGTTGCCATGGACGGATGCAGTCGAGAGAAAAGGCCTTCAGCTCGTAGCTACGGAGCAGAACAACAAACCAATGGAACAAACCAAACAAATGGAAGAAGCGGGTAAAAGATAATGGATGGATGGATTTATAAACAGTCAGAATGAATGAAAACGGTCATATCTCAGCCAATAATTGGTTTATTCATTCAACCTGTATAAATAAAGGTTGAATGAATAAACCAATTATTGGCTGAGATATGACCGTTTTCATTCATTCTGACTGAAAAAAAGAGCAGTACCGTATTTACGGACTATATGTCACAGTTTTTTGCCTAATTTGCATGCCCTGCGACCTATAGAGAGGTGAGACCCGTTTATGGATTTTTTCCCCATGTTTTTAGATCCATTTTTGGCTCAGATATGACCGTTTTTCATTTTGGCCAAAAATAGTGTAGTACCACTTTTGGCCGCTAGGGACGCAAGGTAGTACCAGTTTCGGCCACTAGGGACGCAAGCAGTACCAGTTTTGGCCTTTAGGGGTGTAAGCAGTACCAGTTTCGGCTGCAGGCAGTACCAGTTTCGGCCGCAGGCAGTACCAGTTTCGGCCGCTATGGGTGCTAAAGAGACCTCTAGTCTGTGTACGTGCAGACAGACGTGCGTACCTGGAGGCGTTACCTGTTTGTGTATTGAGGATAAATACCCATCACCCAGCAGACATCTCTGAGAGTGAGTGAGGAGAATTACAAAGAGCAAGAGCAAAGACGAAGGACAACAGCGAACAGAAGAACCATGCCACCGAAGAGAAAATCTTACACAGCCGAGTTCAAACTCCAGGTGATAAGATATGCCGTCGAACACGGGAACCGGCCAGCTGGTCGCCAATACGGGGTCAGTGAGAAAGTGATTTGGGGCTGGAGGAAAGCTGAGGGAGCGCTCCAAGCCATGAAGCGCTCAAAAAGGGCCAACAGGGGCCACAAAGCGCGCTGGCCGGAGTTGGGGGAGAAGGTCAAGTCCTGGGTCCTCGAAGAGTGCGCCTCTGGGAGAGAGGTCTCCACCGTCCAGCTCAGGCTCCACGCCATGTCTATGGCTTAGGACCTCAACATCTCGGAGTTCGCCGGGGACCCATCGTGGTGTTTTCGTTTTATGAGACACCATCAGCTTTCGATAAACGCCCGCACCACGATGTACCAGAAGCTCCCGGTGGACTTTGAGGACAAAGTGGACAATTTTCGTGCCTTTGTGTCTCGTCAGGTAAGCTAACTTTTTTGTGTGTGTGTTTACCATGTCTTGCTAAATTTTAATATATTAATTTAATATAAAATCGGTAGATGCAGGTCTGTTCGCGCGGTCACAGCGGGTCTGTGGTCTGTGAGTGCGCACGCTCGTTTCTTTTGTTTACTGTACGCTAATGTCTTCCTTTGTCTGTCTCACGCAAGGTCCAGACTCATGGAATCGTTGCAGACCACATTGTGAATATGGACGAAGTGCCACTCACATTCGACATCCCGATGGGCCGTAGCGTCTACCAGAAGGAACAAAAATCGTTAAGCATTGACCACAGGCCACAAGAAATCGCATTTTACAGTGGTTCTGGCCTGTGGCGCAGATGGCTCCAAACTCCCCCGCATGTCATATTCAAGCGCAAGACAAAGCACAAGGAGGACTTCACCCTCCACGTTGCGATGTCTGTGAACGAGAAGGGTTGGATGGACAAATCCATGATGGTGTTCTGGTTGAATAAGTGCTACGACCATCGCCCTGACGGCTTTTTTAAGACTAAAAAAGCCCTTTTAGTGATGGACAGCATACGGGCCCACATCACGGATGAAGGATAAAATAAAAACACTGAACACAGTGCCCACCATCATTCCGGGTGGACTGAAGAAAATGCTAAAGCCACTGGACATTTCAGTAAACAGATCATTCAAATGTGCTCTTCGGAACCTTTGGGAGGACTGGAGGGTTTCCGGGGAGCACTCGTTCACGGCCACTGGGAGAATGAGGCATGCCATATTCTCCCAAGCGGTTGAGTGGATCGACAAAGCCTGGACGTCGGTCACCACCAAAACAATCCAGGCTGGCTTCAGGAAGGCCGGCATTATCCCACCGTCAGCTGGAGCTGCTGCTGAGGACTCGGACAACGGTGAGGAGGAGATGGAGGGACAGGGACCCTTGACGACGGGAAACCTGTCTCCTGATCTCGCTGAACTGTTTGCTAGCGACACAGAGGACGAGGAATTTGTAGGTTTTGAATAGGTAAACAATTTGTTTTAATAAAAAACATAAAATAAATATCTGTTTCTGTCATCTTTATGGGCGGGTGAGCGTGTAGTAATTTTAAAGCCGCTTTATTTATGTCGTAACCGTCAAAGTGCATTTATTAACAAAAGTTAAACAGAGACACACTCTTACAATAATGTCAGCTAACATATATATTTAGGCGTTTCTGTAGTAAAATTTTAATTAAAATTCAGCTCGCACTACAAAGCGGGTCTGCTCTGTGGGTGCGCGTGTCGTGTTGTTTACGTTTTAAATTCAGCTGATTTGTAATCATTTATTAACAAAAGTTAAACAGAGACACACTCTTACAATAATGTCAGCTAACAAATATATTTTTGAGGTGTTTCTGTTGTTAAATTTTAACGAAATGCAGCACTCGCTTCAAAGCGGGTCTGCTCTGTGAGTGTGCGCGCACTCGTGTTATTTACGTTTTAAATTCAGCTGATTTGACCATTATAATCATTTATTAACAAAAAATAAACAGACACACTCTTACAATAATGTCAGCTAACAAATATATATTTTTAGGCGTTTATCCTGCTAAAATTAAAATACATGCAGGTCTGTTTGCTGCTACTTCATGTCTGGTGCTGCGCGTGCACGTTTTGTTTATGCGGTAGCGAAACTATTTAAATTCAGCTGATATGACCATTATAATCATTTATTAACAAAAGGTAAACTGAGACACACTCTTGCAATAATGTCAGCTAACAAATATATTTTTGTAGGTGTTTCTGTTGCTAAATTTAAACAAAATGCAGGGTTTCTGCCCACTGCGCGCACACGTATTGTTTCATCAGACATAGCGAAACAAATTTTTTAATCCAGCTCATTTCACAATTAGGTTCATTTATTAAGGAAATGTTCAGCTCAGACACATATCTGCTATAATTTTTAGCAAACAAATAATTGTTTTTAAGTGTTAATCTTCTTAAAGCCTTGCTGTGCTCTCCTGTGGCAGACATTTGCAGCAGAGCTAAACACTCGGACCACATTCCCGGGTTGTCTTAGCGGTGACGCCAGGGGCGGCCGCCACTAGAGGGCGCTGGGGGCGCCGCCCACCTGGAACCTCTACAGCTCTTCACCATTTGAAGATTTAATTTTTTTTAAATAAAAATGAAATAATAAAATAAAAATATTTCAAAATGTATGCATATATGTTTCTAGTTGTGTAGGATAAATATTTTATGAGTAACGATGAGTTATTGTTTGTTTCAAAAAACGTTTTCTGATTTGTGACGTACTTCCTGTTTTGAGGCGCTCTTATCTGATCCATTGACTCTAATTATAGCTGGCGCATGCGTACTGATGCCGCCACCTTACAAAACAATGGGATAACGTTGGGCGAGGAATTCACCGCCCTTAGGACGTCTAACGTGAGTTCTGCCTACCGATCGCGTGTTTCCGGCGTTTATTTATTTATTTAAAAATATATATTTTTTTTTTTGGTCTGGAAAATTTGCCGTGTCAGTGACTCAAGTGACTCTGTACGCTTCCTCAGTCCTGGGTTACATCAGTACATGCTCTGAAAATGTATCCATAAAAAAAATATGTGAAATCCTACCCGAACCGGAAACCCTGGTTAAATAAAGAAGTTCACGCCTTGCTAGCAGCCAGAGACACTGCATTCAAGTCAGGAGATAAAGTGGAGCTGAGAAAGAGCAGGAATGAACTGAAGGATGGCATTAAGAAGGCCAAGGCCACGTATGCACAGAGGATCGAGGGACAGTTCACCTCACAAGACCCACGGAGCATGTGGAAGGGTATTAAATGCATAACAGATTACAAAGGCAAAAACAAACAATGCCCCAGGGACCCATCTCTGCCTGAT
Source organism: Garcialebias charrua (assembly GCA_038048925.1). NCBI lineage: Eukaryota > Metazoa > Chordata > Actinopteri > Cyprinodontiformes > Rivulidae > Garcialebias > Garcialebias charrua. The sequence goes on along the minus strand of JBBPBX010008229.1, from coordinate 44,153 downwards.
GCCCTCAATAAGTTTTATGCACGTTTTGATGATCCAAACAGACCAGCTAGCACCAGACTCACCTCATCACCAGATGAAGAGCATCTCAGGGTGTCCGCAGCAGAAGTGAGAGGCAGTCTCAGAAAGATTAATCCTCATAAAGCAACCGGACCAGACAACATCCCAGGGAAAGTTCTGAAGGAATGTGCGGACCAGCTCTGTGAGGTGCTGGCTGACATCTTCACCACCTCACTTGCACTGGAGTCAGTTCCCACCTGCCTGAAGACCGCGACCATCATCCCAGTCCCAAAGAGCTCCACAGTGACTGGTCTGAATGACTATAGACCGGTGGCCCTCACCCCGATAGTCGCTAAATGTTTTGAGAAACTGGTCATGTCCCACATCAAGGCAACCGTCAACATCAATGAGGACCCTCATCAATACGCATACCGTGAGAACCGATCAACAGAGGACGCCATTTCTTCCGTGGTCCACACTGCTCTCACCCACCTGGATCAGAAAGACTCATACGTGCGTCTGCTCTTTGTGGACTTCACATCTGCCTTCAACACCATGATCCCCCAAACTCTGATAGACAAACTATCTACACTTGGACTAAGCCCCTCTATTTGTAACTGGATACTAGACTTCTTAACAGACAGACCACAGTCCGTGAAGATCCACAACTTCTCCTCCTCCACCATAACCCTCAGCACTGGCTCTCCTCAGGGATGTGTGCTGAGCCCCCTTCTGTTCACTCTGCTCACATATGATTGTACAGCCACACTTCCAGGCTGTCATATTGTTAAGTTTGCAGATGATACAGCGGTGGTGGGATGCATCACAAACAATGATGAGTCCAGCTACAGACAGGAGGTGGAACACCTGGAGAGCTGGTGCAAAGAGAATAATCTTCACATGAATGTGAAGAAGACAAAGGAGATGATTGTGGACTTCAGAAGGAACAAACACACCCATGCCCCACTGAAAATAGGTGGGTCTGCAGTGGAAGTGGTCTCCAGCTACAAATACTTGGGTGTACACATGAATGATAACCTCAGCTGGAGCAACAACACCACCAGCCTGATCAAGAAAGGTCATCAGAGACTCTACTTCCTCAGACGGCTGAGACGAGCTGGTCTGAGCAGCCCAGTCCTCACCTCCTTCTACAGGTGTGCAGTGGAGAGCATCCTGTGCTCCAGCATCAACGTGTGGCATGGAGGCTGCACAGTTGAAGAGAGGAAAGCTCTGCAGAGAGTGGTGAAGGCTGCACAGAAGTCTGTTGGAGTCAGTCTCCCCACAATCACAGACATTTATACCTCCAGATGCAGGAAAAGAGCCACCTGCATCATGAAAGACCTCACTCATCCAGCACACTCACTCTTTGCCCCACTCCCCTCAGGACGGAGGTTGAGGAGCATCAAGTGTAGAACCACTAGACTGAGGAACAGCTTCTACCCTGAGGCTGTTAGACTCATGAATAAATAAAAATAAAATAAAAAATAAACACTGCAAAATATCACATCATGCTGATGCTGATCTGTTTTCTTGTTGCTGTGTTCATCTGTGACCATCTGCTCATACAAACTCATGTTCGTGCTGCTGTTTATTCCCACTATATTAGGCTTAGTGTATTACTAGTTGATGTTTTTCTTAGTTAGTTCTAGATGTTATTACTGTTTTTCTCTTTCATTTGTTGTTGGATGTAACTGGGACCTCGTGTACATAATCTCGTTTTCATCACATGTACCACATGCGGTGCAAATGACAATAAAGACTCTCTGACTCTGACTCTGACTCAAGCAGGCATGATCAGGTAAGTTTTGAAGCCTTTTATCTAATGTCTACATGTATTTGCATTTCTGGCTGATATGCCTCTTAATTTATGGCTGTTTGTGAAAAAAAGCTTCCAACTGACTGTTAATCTAAACTTGGCAACTGGTTAGTTTGTTAGCTCACATGCTAATGCTAGCCTAATGCTGATATTATATTACCTTTCCTGACTGATATCCTCTCCACTTTTTGGTGGCTCTGAGTCTGTTTGTGATAAAAGCCTTCGCTGACTGTTTCTAAAAGTGGCAACTGGTGAGCGAGTTTGTTTTGTTCTTTGTTTGTTTGTGGAGTTAGGTTGCCAGTGCAGGTTATTATTGTACAGTATGTACTCTGATGGGATGGCTACATTTATTTAAATTTGCTTATAAAAATGATCAAATATTAATAATTTTATATACCTGTACTAAATAAATGTCACTGGTGGTGTTATACTCTTAACACTGTATTGATCTGGAGAATGAAAACAAAGCCCCTTGCAAGTAACTCCTATAGATGTTGTGGACCAGCGGGTTTTAGATGTTGTGGACCAGCTGGTTTTAGATGTTGTGGACTAGCTGGTTCTGGAAGTTGTGGAGCATCTGGTTTTAAATGTTGTGGACCAGCTGGTTTTAGATGTTGTGGACCAGCTGGTTCTGGAAGTTGTGGACCAGATGGTTTTAGATGTTGTGGACCAACTGGTTTTAGATGTTGTGGACTAGCTGGTTTTAGATGTTGTGGACCAGCTGGTTCTGGAAGTTGTGGACCAGCTGGTTTTATATGTTGTAGACCAGCTGGTTCTAGATGTTGTGGACCAGCTGGTTTTAGATATTGTGGACCAGCTGGTTCTGGAAGTTGTGGACCAGCTGGTTCTGGATGCTATGGACCAGCTGGTTCTGGATTCTGTAGACCAGCATCTATAGAAGTTGTGGACCAGCTGGTTCTGGATTTTTGGGTTTATCCTCTATGGTTTCTGGTCTTAGAACTTTTGAAGTTCTTTAGATTTCTCAGGGTTGTGCAGGTGGTAAGAGGAGAGACAGACTCCTCCTCCTCACCTGTGAATTAAGAATTTAAGTATTAATGTTTTTCTGACTAAATGTTTATCAATTTTTATGTTAAGAGTTAATGCTTAATGTAACACAAAACATTTTAGTTTAGTGTCAAGATATTTCATTAAACTGTTTCTTGAAGTGGGGGGTTTGTGCAGTCTTACTTCAAAGGCCCGGAGTTTCTTGGAGGATGGGCCCGTCCTTCTTTGAAAAGCCATAAGGTCTTTTGATGAGTGAATGCATATCACCCATCTCACTTCAAACCTTGCAGTTCTTCTGAAAGGGAGTGAAGCACACAATGTGTTTCCATGTATCTCACAACCAAGTTTGTAAGATGTTGATGAGCACAGCTCAGCAATTAAGGCAAACTGACCTTGTAGCTGATAGATGAAACAGAAAGCTTTTGGCGGTGCCTGACACCGCTTTGAAAAACAAAGTTTTGAGTGAAGTCAGTACATGTACTCCAACAAAGTATAAATTGAGAGGCGCTCGGCTGAACAATTTGAGAGTCTGCCGTGATCTTGATCAAGAAGTGGGGCGGCCGTGGTGTAGTTGTAATGGCAGTCGTCTCCCGATCGGAAAGTTGGCGGTTCGACTCCCGGGACCCGCACCATGTGTCGTTGTGTCCTTGGGCAAGACACTTAACCCTGAGTTGCTCCCGGTAGGACTGGAAAGCACATTGCATGGTAGTCTGCCGCCACCGGTTTATGAATGTGTGTAGCATTCAATATATATGTAGCACTTTGAGATTTTCAGTAATGAAAAGTGCGTTATAAATTGAATTAATTATTATTATTAAGATGTGCTGCCGCGTTGATGTGTGTACTCCCGCCAAAACTGTGACGGCTCTCCCAGTTTGTGTCAAGGTGAGGGATTCTAGTTACATCAATGCCTAAGTTTGTACGGTTAGTACTGTGGCGAGATTTAAATAGACACGTTTATCTTAGCAGGAAAACTGTTTGACTTGTATATCTGAAGAGATGTACAACTGTTTGTGTGTCTGAACATGTATGTTTTTACTTTTTTCTGTCACAAGACTTCTTTAATAAATATCCATTATTTTTAATTAGGTCTGTTTGTTTTCTTCCAAACCAGTGAATGTGCCCACCTTTCACGAATCAAAAAAGATGATAAAACATTAACCATCTGGGTTGATCTGGAATTTCATAGAACAACCTGTCTCTCCTCTTACCACCTGCACAACCTCCAACGACCGCCACCGGTGCTGTTGACAAACGGTGTCAGCTGAAATTGTGCTACTGTTAGTAGAAGACCACGAGGAGGGAAACGTGTCAGGAGACAGAGGAGAAGAGGAAAGTGAAGAATGTAGGACTGAGGGTTGCAACTCTAAATGTGGAGACAATGACAGGCAAAGGTAGAGAGCTGGCTGACATGATGCAGAGAAGGAAGGTAGATGTTTTATGTGTCCAAGAGACCAAGTGGAAGGGCCCGCAGCATTGGAGCAAGGTTCAAACTTTTCTGGTTCCAGTTCTAATAGACGGGCTCACAGTTTCTGGTTCCAGTTCTAATTGCATTACTAAAATAATGATAACAGAATATGATAGAAGTTGTCCAAAAATTGAAAAGTGGAAGCAGAACACTCCCATTCTCTTTTCACACTGATGCCTCAAACAAGGTGAAGATTAACCATGTTTTATTACTGATAGTTTTATACAAATGGATACACCTGATATATACAAATAAAAACATGATCAAACTTTTACTTTACTTTACTACAAACATAATTATGCATACTTCTACACATGTTTTAAAAATTCAACAGTTTATGGCGCCCCCCATAAAATAAAATGACCAGCCGCCACTGGGTGACGCGTCACGTCAGCGGTGGATGGCGCGTTACGTCGGCGGTGACGTAGGTGCGACCCAAATAAAGGTGCGACCAGTTTATGGATTTTTCCAGTTTATTTCCAATAATCGGACAAAGCAACCTATAGAAGGGTGCGACCTATCAGGTGGAAAAACGGTACTAGTATCAGCCATTTGATGGAAGCAGAGTAGTAGTAGCAGTAAGGCATGCTTTGTATCATGTAATAGGTAAACGTGGCTATAATGACAAATTCAAAAAATGTTAAAACAGATACAACTGGACTTTATTTATTACACTTTGTTTTTTTCTGGAACTTTTCTGAATTTTCCATGTCCTGTACGACTGAGAATCTTCACCAGCTATTAATGATACAATCGGCTTGCC
>JBBPBX010008229.1:5260-30593 GCA_038048925.1 Garcialebias charrua | reverse complement strand
AAAAAGTTGGGACACTAAACAAATTGTGAATAAAAACTGAATGCAATGATGTGGAGATGGCAAATGTCAATATTTTATTCGTAATAGAACATAGATGACAGATCAAAAGTTTAATCTGAGTAAATGTAACATTTTAAAGGAAAAATATGTTGATTCAAAATTTCACAGTGTCAACAAATCCCAAAAAAGTTGGCACAAGCAGCAATAAGTGGCTGGAAAAAGGAAATTGAGCATATAATGAACAGCTGGAAGACCAATTAACACTAATTAGGTCAACTGACAACATGATTGGGTATAAAAAGAACTTCTCAGAGTGTCAGTGTCTGTCAGAAGCCAAGATGGTAAGAGGATCACCAATTCCACCATTGTTGAGCAGAAAGATAGTGCAGCAATACCAGAATGGTGTTACCCAGCGTAAAATAGCAAAGGCTTTTAAGTTATCATCATCAGCCGTGGATAACATCATCACAAGATTCAGAGAATCTGGAACAATCGCTGTGCGTAAGGGTCAAGGCCGTAAAACTCTATTGGATGCTCTGGGCCCTTAAATGTCACTGCACCACAAACAGGAATGCCACTGTCATGGAAATAACAGAATGGGCTCAGGAATACTTCCAGAAAGCATTGTCAGTGAACACAATCCACCGTGCCATCCACCGTTGCCAGTTGAAACTCTACAGTGCAAAAAGGAAGCCATTTCTAAGCAAGCTCCACAAGCTCAGACGTTTGCCCTGGGCCAGGGGTCATTTAAAATAGCAGTGCTGGGCAGCGCTAATCCAAAAATTAGTTCCGCTATTTCTAAAGCACTTATTGATTTATTTAGGTCCACAATTTCAAAAGCACTTATGTATTACCAATGCTAGCGGATGCTAATGCTAACACGCTAACCGCCATTTTGAAGAGGGCAACTGGCGAAATAATTTTTTTAATCCAACAGATTTGACCATTTGAACCGGTTAAGCTCAGAAAAACCTTGTGCTATAAAGTCACTGACTTTATAGCACAAGGTTTTTCTGAGCTTAACCGGTTCAAATGGTCAAAAAAAATTTATTTCGCCATTGGCGAAATAATTTTTTTAATCCAGCAGATTTGACCATTTGAACCGGTTAAGCTCAGAAAAACCTTGTGCTATAAAGTCAGATAAGAAATATATTTTTTCTTAGCAAAGAAATAATTGTTTTTACCGTATTTTCATGGTAAGTCCTTATCTTCTGTGGCCGTCGCGGCCGCCATTTTGAAGAGGGCAGTGGAGAAATACTTTTAAAGACCGTGTAAAGTGAATTTCAACATTTTCTTCAATAAACATTATAAATGTCATAATTGTAATCTTGTAAATGAGTAAAAAGTCTCAAAATTGTAGCTCAATTAATTTTGGAGTTATAGAGCAAACTGTGTATAAACATATTTCTATTTCAGGATTTTTTAGGCGTGTTTTAAATGTGACCGCGTTTCGTCACGCGGTCCTCATTAGTATAGCCCCACCCCCTGCAGCTCCAGCCGTATAAATTCGCCTCGGTGGAGCCGTTCACTCGCGAATCGCAGATAGCATCAGATAGCAATAGCATAGATATTTTGTTCATTGTTAGCTAGCTAATCAATTATGCCTCGTTCGTGCATCTTCCCTGGATGTCGCAATGGTCAGGGCACCCGTACAAATCATAACATGTTTTTATACCGCGTGGTTTTATACCGAGTATCTGTAATGCCTGGATAGGTCAATGGATAAAGCGCTTGCCTTCCGTCCCAAACCCCACGGGTTCAAATCCCGCATGGTACAACTCTTTTTTTTTATTCATTCCAGATTAAAAACACACAAGAAAACTATTTACAAAAACAGCGTAACTCTTGGAAAAAGTAGCTGCTGTTACAGACAGAACTCGGATAAAAACAGAGCAGGTTTACTGGATCTTTGCTGCCTGCCTCCACACAGTCAGCTCAGGGCAGGGGCAGGACATGAGTGCAGCTGCGTTGAAACCACGCCCACGCACTGACACGCCCCCAGCGTTCCAGGGTAAGGCAAAATCATGTTTTTTCATGATTTTTGAGACTTAATTTTATAAGGTAAACAATGTTTTTAATCAGTCAGATTTAAATGGGTGATTAATAACACATATTTATGCCATGTGACAAACTAAAAACACACATTTAATTTCACTTTACACAGTCTTTAAAAATCCAGACGCGTCGCGTAGGCCGCTGAGAAACATCCATAAGTTTACCCTCCATGATAAAAACTCTTAGTCTGACTCTTCAAAAACAAGCAATAAGGCTGCAGAGTAACACACTGGCTGCTGAGAGCGCTCGCTCTAGTAAAGAGACTGAGGGGACGCTTTTTTGTCACGGACCACATCCGGCGCTGACAGGATATGGTCTGTTAGCAGTCGTCCGGGCCTGTAAATAAGTTTTTTTCGGTTTTACTGATAGATAATTAGTTATTAGCGGTACTGCATTTTAAATAAAAATAGCGCAAATCCGCATATGAATTATAAAAGTTAGTTAATCTGCTGTAAAGCTAACAGTTTATTTAGCTATGCTATAAGCGGATTAGCGCATTAGCGCTCCCTGGCAGTGGGAGGCCCACCACTGTAAAATAGAGTGTGGTCAGATGAGTCACGATTTTAAGTTCTTTATGGAACACTGGGACGCCATGTCATCCGGACCAGAGAGGACAAGGATAGACCAACTTGTTATCAACGCTCCGTTCAGAAGCCTGCATCGCTGATGGTATGGGGTTGCGTGAGTGCTTGTGGCATGGGCAGCTTGCATGTCTGGAAATGCACCATTAATGCAGATAACTATGTTCAGGTTCTAGAACAACATATGCTCCCATCTAGACGTCATCTCTTTGAGGGAAGACCCTGCATTTTTCAACACGATAATGCCAGACCACATTCTGCAGCAATCACAACATCATGGCTATGTAGGAGAAGGATCCGGGTACTGAAATGGCCAGCCTGCAGTCCAGATCTTTCACCTATAGAGAACATTTGGCGCATCATAAAGAGGAAGGTGCGACAAAGAAGGCCCAAGACGATTGAACAGTTAGAGGCCTGTATTAGACATGAATGGGAGAGCATTCCTATTTCTAAACTTGAGAAACTGGTCTCCTCTGTCCCCAGACGTCTGTTGAGTGTTGTAAGAAGAAGGGGGATGCCACACAGTGGTAAAAATGGACTTGTCCCAACTTTTTGGGGATTTGTTGACGCCATGAAATTTTGAAACAACATATTTTCCCTTAAAATGATACATTCTCTCAGTTTAAACTTTTGATCTGTGATTTGTGTTCTATTCTGAATAAAATATTAGATGCTGGCACCTCCACATCATTGCATTCAGTTTTTATTCTCAATTTGTTTAGTGTCCCAACTTTTTTGGAATCCGGTTTGTACTTGATTTATAAATTATATATTTTATTCATTATATAACCCTATTCCTATATCCTTTATTTTTACTTTTCATACTTTTTGTGCGTTCACAATATATTTTACTGATATCTGACATCACTGATATCTCTTTATCACCTAAGAGAAAGAAAAAAAAAAAAAAAAAAAAAACGTTCAGAAATGACAGAATCCATCCCAGGGACGGAAACTTTAATCCGTGAAACTAAACTCATCCATCCATCCATCCATCCATTATTTTTTACCCACTTCTTCCATTTTTGGGTCACGGGGGTCGCCGGTGCCCATGTCCAACAATCCTGTGTGAGGGGCGGGGTACACCCTGGACAAATCGCAAATCCAACTAAAATCATCACTGAAAATCTAAAAAAGCTAAGTCTGGTCCTCTGGACATTCAAAAAACAAAACAAAACAAAGCAAAAAAAAATGTAGAAACGATTCGTCTTTCGTCCAAAAGACTTCCTCAGTCTGAGATGCTGTATTCAGCTCAGTCTTGTAAATAGCACCCTCTCACAGTGGATCAACCAGTTGGCTGATGACAGCTGAAACCAGCTGCTCACATGATCAAGGAGGACCATCAGCCTAACGATGGATCGTTAGCACCCTGATGGTTGTTTGCTATTCACAGAGGGCTGAGTGATACTAGCAATAACAGCATTGTAAGAGGGGGAAAGTTGAACCCGGAAGCCTCCACCTCTGTTTAATGGACCTTACCAAGCTCCGCCCAGAAACGCACCCAAACTCCAACATGGCTGCTTGTCTCACAAACAAAGCCTCGCGCAGCATTAGTTTCAATGGAAACATGGCGTCGACTGACTCTCTGCAGGGTATTTCTGAGTCGATTAGTGTATCATTACTGCCGGATTTCAACAAAATATCAGCCACGACAATGGACAGAGGAACCAACAAGTTCATGTTATTTTTTTTGGGACGTAATCAAGTTGTTTGAGCCACGTAATGCCTCCAACAGTGTGCGCGTCACAGCTAAATGCTACCAGCCGATAAGGAAAACAGCAGATCCTCACACCCTCAGCATTAATAAAGCTGTGGACAGGATCACTGATGCCAATTGTTCTTGCAAGGCTGGGTAAGTCGGGCATTCATGGTTTTGAGGGTTATTTTTGAAATCAGTGATTTCTGTTGTTGGCAAAAGTTTGAGTGCGCCTTGGTCTGATACTCTGTGCTGGCGTGGCTAACACGATTACAGTTTAGTAAAAAGCCTTTTCAGGTAGAATGAAATCTTTAATGTATGTTAGATACGGTACACATTGCATATTGATCTCTTCGGCTAACATAAGACTGTAACAGACAGGCTTCAAGGTGTAGAAGTTGTATCTGTATCGGTAAATGCGGTCGTGCACAAGCTCACAATGTAAATTAGCATGTCTAAAAAAGCTATAAGTCTGGTCCTTTGGACATTCCTCTGGTCCAGAGGACCAGACTTAGCTTTTTTAGATTCTTCTACCTGGATTATTGAGCATGCATCAGGGTAAATTGGCATGTGTTTAATACTACTACTTTAGCTTCTGTTTGTGAGACGTCACGCCCCTGGTAGCTGCGCTGTGACGTGAAATGGACATTAGCCAATGAAACGCGACCCTGTGGGCGGAGCTTGGTAAGGTCCATGATGGACGGTTTCTTTTCACAAAAATGGCTTCCTTTACTCCTCACTCAAACCATTGTTCCTCTATCAAGGATGTGAACATCTTCATCCCTGATAGTGACCGCTGGCGTGGAGATGAGTGTAGACTGCAGAGTCCTGACCTGATGATGTTGATCTTCTGTGCTGGGCCATCCTTTTGGCCAGTGGCTGTTTAGTTTCCCCGATATAAGACTGATCACAGCCCTCCTGACACTGAACAGCATACACAATATTACTCTGTTTGTGCCGGGGGACTGGATCTTTGGGATGAACCAGTCTTTGCCGTAATGTATTTTGGGGTTTAAAAGCCACTGGGACGTTGTGTTTAGAAAATAAACGTCTCAATGTCTCTGAAACTCCCGCAACATACGGAATGACCACTAGTCTGGGTTCCTTCTTTTCACCTGATGGCTAGCTGGAGTCCTGTTTGGGTTTCTTCTCTGCTTTCAGGAAGGCCCAGTTAGGATATCCACACCTCTCCAGAGCTTTCCCTGTGTGTGATTTCTCCCTCCGTCTGGCTCCTGAGTTAGTGGGGACGCTGTCTGCTCTGTGATACAGAGTCCTGACGACTCCTAACTTGTGCTCCAGAGGGTGATGGGAGTCAAACTGTAAATACTGGTCTGTGTGGGTGGGTTTGCGGTACACCTCAGTTTGCAAATTTCCTCTATCAGAAACTGAGACCTCACAGTCCAAGAAAGCCAACCTGCCATTTTACATCTTCTCGTGTGAACTTGATATATTTATCCACAGAGTTGATGTGATCAGTGAAATGTTGGACTTCCTGAGATTTAATTTTAACCCAGGTGTCGTCAACTAGGGATGGGAACCGAGAACCGGTTCTGTTAGAGAACCGGTTCTTAATAGTCCGATTCCATGGAATTGTAGCTTGCATGTCTTAACGATTCAGCTTATCGGTTCTGCAGACTCATGGTGGTGACATATTTAAGCGCTGACATCACAGACATGCGCCGCGCGGCGCGCCCGAGTGGTGGTGGTGTCTATATATGAGATCTATATGGTACATGTGGTGTTCAAAATGGCGTCGCGGAGGAAGCGCTCAAGCGTTTGGCTTCATTTCACGAAAAAAGATGAGACCAGGGCTACTTGTAACGCATGCAACGCGTCCATTACGACAAAGGGAGGAAATACGTCGAACATGCAGAAGCATTTGGCCACTCAGCATGCGGTGATTTTGAAGAAATGTACCGTTTTTAACACGCTGCTTAGAGGAGAAGGAAGTGGAGAGAAAGCGTCCACCTCCGTTGTTACAGCAGGTAACGTCAAATTCTTTCACTTGTTACCTTTTAGCTATACTGCTTCCACTGTATTTTATAAATAATCTCCCTCTCCTGTAACATTTAGTTGACGATGATTGCCGGAGTCTGGCTGGGTCAGAGGCTAGTAGTGTTAGCACAAGTGGAGCTAGCACACCAACATTAGCTTCTCCTTTCATAGAAGCAGGGAGAAATAAAATGACTGAGGCAAGAACAAACGAATGTCATCGATCTGTTACCAGATTCGTGGTGAAAGGTTTGCACCCTTTTACAACAGTGGAACAACGTGAATTTCGGTAAGAAAATATTTAAATGATAAATATCAAATTGTAAGTTGTCAGTTTAACAAGTTCAGTTCTGTTTCTGTTCTTTTTTTTTTTTAGGGAGATGACCAAGACTCTTAACTCAAAATATCGTCCACCAAGCAGAGAAGGTTTAACAAACCATCTCATCCCTGCTTGGTATGAGGTTGAAAAGAGTAATCTGATATCTGAACTAAAATACATCAGAAAGGCAGCCATCACAGCGGATGGTTTGACAAGTTTTACACAAGATCATTACCTAACTGTAACCCTGCACTATGTCATGGAAGGTAAAACTAAAGAAAAAAGTCCTCAAAACAAAAGCTGTGTATGAATCACAGACAGGAGCAGCTGTTGCACAGGAGATTGATGGGATCCTGGAGGAGTTTGGAGTCAAAGAGAAAGTTGTGGCAGCCACCGTGGATAATGCAGCAAACATGGATGTTGCTGTGAAAAAGCTGGACATAATAAAGTTTCCATGTTTTGCACACACCCTAAACCTAGGAGCTCAGAAGCTGTACAACAGCAGTTCAGTTTCCAACTGGGCAGCAAGAATTCGTTCGGTGGTCGTGTGGATGAAGAGGTCTCACATGGCAAAAGTGGTCCTCAAAGAGAAGCAACAACTCCTCAGTAAGAATGCATTTTAAATATTTTTATCAAAGTCAGCTAATGTAATTTAAACTAATCCTCATGTCATGTGTGTGCCTTTCAGAGTTGCCCCAGCACATGCTGGTATTGGATGTGAGGACAAGATGGAACTCTCTGTTTTTTATGATTGAGAGGTTCTGTGAACAGTTTCCTGCGCTCCAAGCTGCAGCTGTAGACCCACGGCTAAGAAAGCCCATGGAAAATGACAAGTATGCTTGGTGGGGAAAAGACAAAATGTGAATAAATAAAGCAATTAATAAATATTTGTTTTGTTTATATTGCAGATTGGCCAGAATTGGCAATGAAGACCTCCGGAAAGCAGAGGAGTTTGTGCAGCTGATGCGATTGCATTACGCATCCACACTCGTTGTGAGTAGTGACAAAACTCCAACCTGTGGCCAGATACTCCCCATCCTCCAGAAGCTGGAAAAACATTACACCGTGCAGGCAGATGACTCTGCTTTCAGCAGGAGTATTAAAGAAAACATCTGGAATGATCTTTCCAAACGTTACAAAGTAAATTTGTTAAATAATGACTAGTAATAATTTACACCAAACTTAGTAAACTATCTTCCTTTTCCCTAAATTTTGTTTTCCTCCATTTTAAATTTCAGGATGACTGTATCCAAGCGTTCCTTGAAGAAGCGACTGTTATCGACCCCAGATTTAAATCCATGTTGACTGATGATGAGAATAACATCTGGGGCAGGATCAGGGCAGCTGTTGTTGCAGAAAACACTCAGGCAGCCGCAGCGGCAGCAACAAGAGCAGAGGTATTTGAATTACACACTAAATCTGGTGTATTTCTTTTGGTGTATGTTTATGGTGATTTTTTTTCTGAAGCTGGCAGAGATGGGAGAGACACAGAGTGAGGCAGAAGATGATGAAGATGATAACTATGTAAGTTTTGTTTTTTGTAATGAAAGATGATAAATTGCAACTTGTGAATTACAAGTTGTCGTTATGTCAATTTCAGACACCTCCTGTAAAGAAACAAGAAAATATAGGACTTGAAGAAATCTTTGAAGAAGAGGACAGAAAGCGTATGGCAATGCAGCAGCAGCAGCCCCCCATCTCCGTAGCTCAGAGACTGGATCGTGAAATACAACTGTACAGAAGCCTAACAGCAATTCCAATAAAGGACAGCCCAACCCTCTGGTGGTGGATGAAGAAGGACACACTGCCCCTATTATCATCTTTTGCTGAGAAGTATCTCTGTGTACAAGCATCCTCCACCCCATCTGAGAGGGTGTTCTCCACAGCTGGGGATACGATCAGTCCTGAAAGATCCCGTATCCTTCCTGAGAAAGCAGACATGTTAATTTTTCTGAACAAAAATTGCTAGTTTGTTTTGATTAAGTGTTATTGTTTATTAGGAAATTCCTAATAAACAATGAAACTTCATCAAATAGGAATACTACATATATACTACATATATACAAAAGAAACTGTCCAGATGACCTGATTGAGAATTATCAGAATACTACATATATTTTTGGTTTTGGTGAAAGATCATTAAATTCTTTATGAACACAAATGGTTTACTATATTTTATTACCCAAATGAGAATCGATAACAGAATCGACAAGGAATCGAATCGATAAATGACATCGATAAAGGCATCGATATCGATAATTTCTTATCAATTCCCATCCCTATCGTCAACATACCTGAACCAATGACTTGGTGGTCTCCCTGAAAAGGATGTCAAGGCTCTCTTTTCTACCTCCTCCATGTACAGGTTGGCAACAATAGGAGAAACTGGAGACCCCATAGCACACCCATGTTTCTGCCTATAATATTGCTCCCCATATGTGAAGTAGGTTGACTGCAGGCACAGTTTCAAGAGTTGACACAGTTGCTCTGTGGAAAGTGTGGTCCTGCTGTTCAGAGTGGTGTCTGATTTTAACCTTAAACAGACCACCTCTACTGCCTCATCAACAGGAATGCACGTAAAGAGTGATGTGGCATCAAAAAAGACCATTGTTTCATCAGTCTCCATGACGACATCCCTCACCTTATCCACAAAGTCTATCACCCTTTGGAGCGCAGGTTGGGAGTCGTCAGGACTCTGTATCACAGAGCAGACAGCGTCCCCACTAGCTCAGGAGCCGGACGGAGGGAGAAATCACACACAAGGCAGGCTCTGGATAAATGTGAATGTCCTGGCTGGGCCTTCCTGAAAGCAGAGAAGAAACCCAAACAGGACTCCAGCCAGCCATCAGGTGAAAAGAAGGAACCCAGACCCAGACCAGTGGTCATTCCGTATGTTGCGGGAGTTTCAGAGACATTGAGACGTTTATTTTCTAAACACAACGTCCCAGTGGCTTTTAAACCCCAAAATACATTACGGCAAAGACTGGTTCATCCCAAAGATCCAGTCCCCCGGCACAAACAGAGTAATATTGTGTATGCTGTTCAGTGTCAGGAGGGCTGTGATCAGTCTTATATCGGGGAAACTAAACAGCCACTGGCCAAAAGGATGGCCCAGCACAGAAGATCAACATCATCAGGTCAGGACTCTGCGGTCTACACTCATCTCCAGGCCAGCGGTCACTCTTTCAGGGATGAAGATGTTCACATCCTTGATAGAGAGGAACAATGGTTTGAGAGAGGAGTAAAGGAGGCCATCTTTGTGAAAAGAAACCGTCCATCATTAAACAGAGGTGGAGGCCTCCGGGTTCAACTGTCCCCCTCTTACAATGCTGTTATTGCTAGTATCACTCAGCCCTCTGTGAATAGCAAACAACCATCAGGGTGCTAACGATCCATCGTTAGGCTGATGGTCCTCCTTGATCATGTGAGCAGCTGGTTTCAGCTGTCATCAGCCAACTGGTTGATCCACTGTGAGAGGGTGCTATTTATAAGACTGAGCTGAATACAGCATCTCAGACTGAGGAAGTCTTTCGGATGAAAGACGAAACGTTTCTACTTTTTTTTTTTTTTTGCTTTGTTTTTGAATGTCCAGAAAACCAGACTTAACTTTTTTAGATTTTTCTACCTGGATTATTGAGCATGCATCAGGGCATCACTGAAACTCTGTTTAGATACAAACCTGATCTGTGACGCAGAACGTTTGGGTTGAAAACAGCACCTTGGCTTTTGTTGTGTTGCAGTTTGTCCTTTAAACGACATCGTTCCTCTTTATAATCTGCATCTGTTGTTTCCAGGAACTCGGACATTTCTTCAGCAGCCACTTCCTCTCGTTGTTCAGCCTGATCCCTGATGTCTCCTCATCTCTGTTAGCAAACGTTTCCTTTAAATAATAGTTTCGGAACGGATACAGACGAAGTGAAATCAAGAAAATGAAACGTTACAGAAAATTAAATCGTAGTCTAAAAGTACAGCACAATACCTCACATTTCCTATCTTCGTTAGCGTAAAAGAAGTACTTTCGGACACTCTTCTTCTGGGGTTCTTCTTCTTCTTCTTCTTCTTTTGATTTATGGCGGATCGCAAAGAACTTTTAGGTGCCTACCGCCACCTACTGTGCAGGAGTGTGTAACCCCTAACTCCACTTATATTCTATACTGTATTTGAGTTTTGTATTGTGTAAGTAAATGCTTTCTTTGTCTTGTTAATTTCCTCCTTATTCCCTTCTGTTCCTAATATCCCTTTCAAGCTCCATTCTCTCTCCACCTCTCACACTTTTTCTTTCATCTTCTTCTGCTGTGTACTTACACGTCAACAGCATGTTCCACACTTTCTTTTTCTCCACAAGCCTCACAATTATCATTATTTCTTTTCCCTATTAAATATAAAGTCATTTAAATAAGAGTGCCCTACCCTTAGTCTCATCATAATTACATCTTCTCTTCTGTTTCTTTCTTTGAATTTCTGTATTTTCACTGACTTTTGTATTCCTTTTTTATTCTCATCCCATTTTTTCTGCCATATTTCTGTTTCTTTTTCTTTGATTATTGCTTTTCCTTCACCTTTACCAATTGCGATAGGAATTGTTATTTGTGATCCCGTAGCCTTTTTTGCAAGTCTATCTGCAGCTTCATTTCCCTTCACCCCCACATGTGCCAACAAAACTGAATGTCTATCCCTCCCCTGTAGCCTGTAAAAACTATTATATATTTCTATTATAAGATACTTTCTGCATTCTCCTTTAGACTGTAACTTTCTATAGCTGATTTTGAATCTGTGCAAATAACCACTCTGTCCATCTTCTGGGGTTTTTCTTCTTCTTGTTGTTTTATTGGCGGTTGGCAATCAACTGAAGGAGGCATTACCGCCAGCAACTGGTAAGGAGTGTGGACCACATGACACAAAATAAATGCAGTACAGTAAATTAAAAATAAAATAAAAAAAGTTTCCCTTTTATATTATGCAATCTACACTGTTTAAAAAAATGAAATATAGCCTGATATCCTCTATTTCCTGATTATTTCTGCAATAAATCTACAATGTCCAATTTCATTTTCATTTTATTAAGATTTCTAATCAACTTATTCCTTTGAACCTGATAGCTCCTTCAATGTAAAATAATGTGTTCTATTTTTTCCTCTTCTCCACTGTCGGGGTTGTCATCTTTAGGGCAGGATAAGCCGGACAAAGTCAGGTCCACAATTCAGTTTAGTTCAGGAGGTTTATTCCATGCAGATAATCCAGCAGATACATTGTGAGAGCAGACGATTAGACCAACTACTCCAACTCAATACAGCTGCGCCAACACCGCGCCTTAAGTAGTCCCACATTGATGACGTAAGTGAAGAGCACACAATATAAAATATGTCAATCTTAACACCCCCACTCGCTCTCTCACTGTACAAAATTACCGTATTCGTCGGCGTATAAGTCGCACCGGAGTATAAGTCGCACCAACCTAATTATGCCCAATTAAATGGAAAAATCAACGTATAAGTCGCACCGGCCTATAAGTCGCACCGGCCTATAGGTCGCACCTCACGTGAACTGGTGTTTTGCCCAAAATGGACTGGCTGCCAAATTGTTTGGAAGGACTTTTGACAAGATTATCACATAAAAACTACAGTATTTTGTTTGATGTGTCTTAGTTGAACTTTTCATTAATAAATGAACATTATTTTGGACTGGCTGCCAAATTGTTTGGAAGGACTTTTGACAAGATTATCACATAAAAACTACAGTATTTTGTTTGATGTGTCTTAGTTGAACTTTTCATTAATAAATGAACATTATTTTGGACTGGCTGCCAAATTGTTTGGAAGGACTTTTGACAAGATTATCACATAAAAACTACAGTATTTTGTTTGATGTGTCTTAGTTGAACTTTTCATTAATAAATGAACATTATTTTGGACTGGCTGCCAAATTGTTTGGAAGGACTTTTGACAAGATTATCACATAAAAACTACAGTATTTTGTTTGATGTGTCTTAGTTGAACTTTTCATTAATAAATGAACATTATTTTGGACTGGCTGCCAAATTGTTTGGAAGGACTTTTGACAAGATTATCACATAAAAACTACAGTATTTTGTTTGATGTGTCTTAGTTGAACTTTTCATTAATAAATGAACATAATTTTTGTATATTTTGTGTCTTTCATCATTTATCTTTAAAGATAAACACATAAAAATATATTTTTATTAGCTGACATTACAGTAAAAAACGTGTCTCAGTTTAAAATGATGACAGAAACAGATACTGTATTTATTTTATGGTTTTTATTTATTTATTCAAAACCATTGAAGTCTTCATCTTCTGTGTCACTGCACCATTTTTGGACCAGGCAGATGTCAACAGTGTAGGTACTGTAAAGGGTTTCTTAGCGCCCATAGCGGCCGAAACTGGTACTGCACCATTTTTGGAGTTTTTGACCAAAGTCAAATTATGACCCAAATATTGGAAAAATCGACGTATAAGTCGCACCGGCCTATAAGTCACAGGGCTTAGAAATGTAGGCAAAAAGGTGTGACTTATACGCCGGAGAATACGGTACTCCATTACATCATTAGACACAGTTACTATTTACATCCCACAGTTCATTGTATAAAAAAGAATAAATAAATACAAAACTGTACAAAGTCATTATTTTACATCCCCAAATATGTAATACACAAACTTTTGGAGTTTCAATTTTGTAGAAGGTTTAGTAAAGATGTCTACAACCATATCTCCTGTTGAGCAATAAACAATTGTTATTTTGCCAGCATTTAACGCAGACCTGACAAAATGGTATTTAACGTCAATATGTTTGCATCTTTGACGGTGTACAGGGATTTTTGATAGAGCTATTGCTCCTTGGTTATCCTCAAATATTGTCACTGACATACATTCACAATCTTTGTCCATTGCATTTAAAAGCTGTATAAGGTAAAGACATTCCAGTGTTGTTGCTGCCAGGGCCATATATTCTGCCTCACATGTTGATAAAGCCACTGTTTGTTGCTTCTTTGACTTCCATGAGACAACTAGCTGGTCCATTTTAGTTAAGGCTGAAACAATAACCTGTAGTGATTCTCCTGTCACTTTGTTCTCCTGCCCAGTCTGCATCACTATATGCTACAAGAAGTTTCTCTTCACATCTTTTATAGCATAAGTTTTTATCCATTGTCCCTTTCAGGTACCTCAGCACATGTTTAGCTGCAATTAAGTTACATTCTCTTGGTTGAGCTAAACACTGTGAAAGTCTGCTTACAACCCAGATCGGGTCTTGTACATGTCATAACATAAATCAAACTTCCTACAAGCTCACGATAATGTCTCGGATCAACAAGTTTACTTTCACACTCAAAGTTTAACTTCTGTTCACATGGGGTGCAACTTGTGCTACACTCAGACATACCAAATATTTAAAGTATTTTCTGTATGTACATCTTTTGGTTCATTTTTACTTCACCATCTGTCTGTGTAAAGTCAATGCTCAAAAAATATTTAAGTGTCCCCATATCTTTCATCTTAAACCTTGTTTTCAGCATTTCTTTTACTTTGTTTATCAAAAGATCATCATTTGCTGCTATGATGAGGTCATCAACCCAAAAGATCACAATTATTCTCTCATTTATGTTTTGTCTTGTATAAACACAGTGATCAGCAGGGTTCTGTATGAAACCATTTTCATCCAAATAATCATGGAGCATCTTATACCAGTTGCGTCCTGATTGTTTTAAACCATACAATGATTTGTTTAGTTTACAAACTAGTTTTTCATCTGGGTTGATTTCGAAACCTTCAGGCTGCTCTACATACTTCACAGTCAATAGGAGCATGCAAATAGGCCGTCTTAACATCCATCTGATGTATCTGGTCGTACTGAGCTGCCATTTGCATTAAGCTGCGTACAGACGTCATACTTGCTGTTGGTGCAAATGTTTCTTTATAATCTATACCAGCTACTTGACTGTAACCTTTTGCTACGTATCTGGCCTTATATGTTTCAGTTCCATCTATATTACTCTTAATCGTGAAGACCCATCTACCCCCCACTGCATTTTTATTTTCTGGCAGTCTGGTCAGTGTAAATGTTTTGTTCTCTGTTAAGGATTCCATCTCTTCTTTCATTGCTTCTACCCATTTTTCAGCTTTAGGTGAATTTATTGCTTCTCTGTAACTTTGTGGTGTATTAAACACTGAACGATAGCAATAGTCAACATTTATCACTTCATCATCAGCACTCCCAGCCATACACTCATAGTCTTTTAAATATGCTGGTGTTTTTCTTTCTCTTTCAGAATGTGGTAGACAATGTTCATTTGCATTTTGTCTATTACTTGTGCTTTCTTCTTTTGAAATAGGTTCAGATAAGACCTCTTGTGTTTCCTGTCTAAAACTTGTGCTCCACACTCACTGCAGGTTCAGTAGAACGCCCATGTGCTCCCTCTGACACCTGGTGTTCTGCTCCTGACTCTAACTCTACAGGGATAGTTCTTTTATTTCTAAAACCATCATCAAACATGTTTGGATGAGTCTGAGTTTGCCATTCATTCACAGTTTTAGTTAAAAATTTAACCAGTCGATGTTTCCAAACTCTTCCTGTGTTTGGGTAATAGACTAAATACGCTGGGCTGTATTTATCATAACCCACAAAAAT
This sequence comes from Garcialebias charrua, assembly GCA_038048925.1. Taxonomy (NCBI): domain Eukaryota; kingdom Metazoa; phylum Chordata; class Actinopteri; order Cyprinodontiformes; family Rivulidae; genus Garcialebias; species Garcialebias charrua. Next base: position 15,307 of record JBBPBX010008229.1, on the reverse strand, counting down.
GCCCTTATCACACCTTGGATCTAGCTTTTTTTTATTTGTCTATACGCATAACACACAGACACAAATGCCTTCATTTTAGAAAGATCAGGCACCTTTCCTGTCAGTAATATGGAGTTTGTTCCAAACGATTGTTGAAACACCTGTTTCGAATTACTGCAGAAGCCATTAGCATAGGTCCACAACTCTTTAGGTAAATTACTTTCTATCAACATGCATCTTGCCATTTCAAACAATGTTCTAAAGCTTCTTTCAGCTGTACCATTTTGATGTGGTGAATAAGGTGCAGATGTCTCATGTCTGATAGAATTTTTACTCAATAAAGACTGAAAGTCTTTTGACGTGAACTCTGTGCCATTATCAGACCTAATGCACTTTATTTTACCATAAGGGTAGCCTGGTTAAAACCAGACCCTTGTCCTTCACTTCGCTTTGGACTAGGGTCTGGGACTTCTCTCATAGACAAAGATTTCTCCGGTAGATTTTTGACCGGACCAATCAGAGAACAGAAGGCGGAGTTTTGTTAGCTTAGCCTGGCGAGGTCCAGGCTATTCAGATAAATAGCTCAGAAACCACTCGGTGGATATTTTTTCTGCTACCAGTGTGTAATTATATGGCTCTAATTTACTGACTGTTGGCCTAGATGAAACATTTGAGATAAAATTCGATTTTTTATCATTTATTTTCGTAGCGCACCCGAGGCTGTTTGGAAAATGTCAAACCGAAACTATTTAAATCCAGCAGATTTGACCATTTCGTGAATTGATTTAGGAACTGTTAAGCTCAGGAACACTTCTGATATAACGTCAGCTAAGAAATATATTTTTTCTCAGCAAAGAAATAATAGTTTTTTACCTTGTTTTCATGAAAATTCCTTCGTGGCGGCAGCCATTTTAACTGACGACGTCACTCGACGTCGTTCAAAACTCCGCCTTCTGTTCTCTGATTGGTCCGGTAATCCGCCTTCTGTTCTCTGATTGGTCCATTCCTGCATCTGGAGGTGTAAATGTCTGTGATGGTGGGAAGACTGACTCCAACAGACTTCTGTGCAGCCTTCACCACTCTCTGTAGAGCTTTCCTCTCTTCAACTGTGCAGCCTCCATGCCACACGTTGATGCTGGAGCACAGGACGCTCTCCACTGCACACCTGTAGAACGAGGTGAGAACTGGGCTGCTCAGACCAGCACGTCTCAGCCGTCTGAGGAAGTAGAGTCTCTGATGACCTTTCTTGATCAGGCTGGTGGTGTTGTTGCTCCAGCTGAGGTTATCATTCATGTGTACACCCAAGTATTTGTAGCTGGAGACCACTTCCACTGCAGACCCACCTATTTTCAGTGGGGCATGGGTGTGTTTGTTCCTTCTGAAGTCCACAATCATCTCCTTTGTCTTCTTCACATTCATGTGAAGATTATTCTCTTTGCACCAGCTCTCCAGATGTTCCACCTCCTGTGGACAAGGGGCAACATCTGCAATAAACCTTTTGGTAGCTTTAACTGTGTCACTCTTAGCTTTAAGAAAATAGACAAATATTGTACCTGAACAGTCATCAGTAAATGCTAGTGTGTATTTGAATCCGCCTTTTGCAGCAGGCTCAATAGGACCAGCTAAGTCTGTATGGACTAATTCAAGAGCATTTTCTGCTTTTGCATCACCTTGTCTATTTCTGCTTTGGCAAAATTGACCCATAATGCAAGTTTCACAGTCTAGGTTCATTTCATCATCCTTCCCTTTGATTTTCATGCCTTTTACCACATTTTCTAGCTTTAGTAGGTCTTGGAAATTACAGTGGCCTAAAATTTTATGCCACTCCTGAATGTCATAACAACCCGAAATCACATCATTTTGTTCATCCTCATAATTTTCATCATTTTTATTATCATTGTCAAAAATGTCTAGATAATAAAGTCTATCATATACACTAATGTCAAACCTGGTACCGTCCTTGGCGATGAGTTAACTGCGTTCTTGTTTGAAGTTGACCGAGGCTCCCTTGGACGTTGCTGCTTTCACAGAAAAGATGCTCTGTGGATACGTTGGGACGTACAACGCCCGTTTGATCCCCACCTTCACCTTCCGTCTTCGTGTGTCCCGCAGCCAGACCTCCGCATCACCTCTCTTCAATGCCACACCGTTTGACTTCGTCCCGTCAGCGAGCTCCATGAAGTGTTGTTCTGGTTGAAACGTGTCATCCCAGTGTTTGAACCTTTTCAGATCAGTGATGATGTGTGAGGTTGCTCCGGAGTCCACCATCAGGCCTCTTTGTTTCAATCCGCTGATTTGTGCGTCGTTCGTCTTGAATGCAAATGAGTGATCATCCTCCACTTCATCAGTTGCTTGGTTCACACTTTCCATCTTCTTTCACCAACAGTTACTCTCTTTAGCCCCTTTCATAAAACAGCTCAATCCGTGTCTGATGCGTGTTCAGTCCTCTAACAAGCATTCATAAAAAACACAATCGCGGATAGGCGAGTTAATTTTACTCGCCTCTGATCCACGGGTGAGCCGCGACTAGAGGTAGTGTCAGGGCCGGATCGGAGCCGCGCGGAGCCACTTCTGAATGCAAGACGCGGATCCGCGCTCAGAATACAGATGACATCGGTGTGCGACAGCAGGATGAATCATCAGGCAGATTTATTAGTGAGGAAATCGCTCTTTTTTTTTCCTCTCTCTCTCTCTCTCTCTCTCTCTTCTCTCTCTCTCTCTCGCAGCAAGACACACACACGAAGACACGTGTGTGTGTGTGTGTGTGTGCGTGCGCGCGCTGGAGGGACACCGCTCTGCTTTGTGTGTGTGTGTGCGCGCGCGGGAGGGACACTGCTCCGCTGTGTGTGTGTGTGTGTGTGTGTGTGCGCGTGCGATGGATGGATGGACAGAGCTCCGCTGTGTTTGTGTGTTAGTTTCACTTTTTTTTTCCCTCTCTGTCAGCGGAGGAGGTCTGTGCGTTGCAGCCAGCTGTCCATTTATTACTGAGGAAATATTTAAAATGACACGACAACTTGTCTGATGTCTGTCCCACAATAAATACGTCGCGCTCCAGTTCAGCTCAGCTCCACGCCTCTTTGGAGCTGCGCTACGGCTTCATTTCTGAACAAGTTTATTTGAGCGGGACCTGCCCGCCTTTAACTGTGGTTTTATGAATGACCAGAGGGGAATTAAAGCCGGACTGGTCTGTGCGGGAATTGCGCGGATCTGACTTATGAAAGGGGCTTTAATGACTTGGACTCTACATACACGGCACCATGTCGCTGTGTTTTATTCTTCAGACACTGCCTTGCTTTGTGCCCCCCCCCCCCTGTCCACAGCTGTAACAGATGAACTCCTTATTTCCTCCCTGTCTCTGCACTGCTCCGCTCCTGAAGCCATATTGCTGTCATCACACCATCCTCGTCCACATTTGTATTAAAGTTCATAGTGCTTTCATAGCTTCTCAGCTTCACTTTGAACTCAGCAAACGTCAGTTTATCGTCACTGATTTGTGTGATGTGGACTACAAACGGTTTATAAGGTTCTAATAAAACTTTCAACACCATGGCAACCAGTAGTCCGTCACTCAGTGTTTCTCCAGTGTTTCTCAGTGCTGTAATCGCAGTTTCAGCTTGCATAATAAAGTTGGCGACAGTCTCACTTGCTGTTTTCTGGAGGGATGTCAGTTCTGTATAGAGGCTGATTACTTGCGGTTTTCCTCTGCCCGCATAATGGTCTCGCAGGATTTGTAATGCTTTCCTGCCGTCGTCTGCTGCCTCTCTCATAATCAAAGACAAACTTTTGTCATCAAGAAACTGTATTAGCTCTGCATAAGCCTCCTCATTTTTCGCTGCATCATCCTCTTCTACCTCTGCATCTGGCTCGACTTTCAGTAGAATTGTATGTTTCAGACCTTGTAGTCGGAGGTGTCCCAGGAACTTCGTTTCCCACAGCTCGTAGTTCCGCTCTTCTCCGTTGAAGCACATTCTTTGCCAACGCCCTTCCTTCTCCCTTCTGGGCCCATAACCTGTCGAGGTTGTCATCTTTAGGGCAGGATAAGCCGGACAAAGTCAGGTCCACAATTCAGTTTAGTTCAGGAGGTTTCCATGCAGATAATCCAGCAGATACATCAGACGTGAGAGCAGACGATTAGACCAACTACTCCAACTCAATACAGCTGCGCCAACACGCGCCTTAAGTAGTCCCACATTGATGACGTAAGTGAAGAGCGCACCATATTAAATATGTCAATCTTAACATCCACACTCACATTTGCCTGTCTGACTTTTCTCTATTAAACATAATGTGCTGTTCAGCCCAGTGTGCCCTATCCTTAGTCGTGAAATTGTTTCTTCTCTCCTGTTTCTTTCTGTTCTTCTCCTTTCTCCAATTTTCCTTTGGATTTTATAAAACCACCGGCCTTTCTTCTCTTCCTCCAATAATTTTTGCCACCTTTCGTTCATTTTTTGTTTTATTATACCCTTTATTTATTTTATACTAAGCCTAACATTAATATCTACCATGTCCCAATAGTGCTCTCCTTAGCCATCCTATCTGCCTTTTCATTCCCCATAATGGAACCCATATAAAATTTACTGTAATCCCCATCATGTTGATCCTATATAGTTTTTGTTGTATTTCAATTAATATATCTGGTCTGCTATCTGACTGGTTGTATTGCAAACTGGACAATGATGAACTCTGAGCAAATGATTTATTTTCATGGTCCTACCTCTTCTACCCACTGAACTGCTAAAAGTACAACGAACATTTCTCCTGTATAAACCGATACTCCATCACTAACCCTTTTTCCTACTTTAATATGAAACTGTGGTACAATGAATGCTATCCCTATTCTATTAGCTGTATTTTTTGATGCATCCATGTATATATGCACATAATTATAATAATGGTTAATATATTCCTGTACTACCCTTATGCATGCTCAATAATCCAAGTAGAAAAATCTAAGAAAAAAGCTAAGTCTGGTCCTCTAGACATACAAAAAAAAAAGCAACAAAATAAAAAATTTGTAGAAACGTTTCGTCCTTCGTCCGAAAGACTTCCTCAGTCTGAGATGCTGTATTCAGCTCAGTCTTATAAATAGCACCCTCTCACAGTGGATCAACCAGTTGGCTGATGACAGTCGAAACCAGCTGCTCACATGATCAAGGAGGACCATCAGCCTAACAATGGATTGTTAGCCCTGATGGTTGTTTGCTATTCACAGAGGGCTGAGTGATACTAGCAATAACAGCATTGTAAGAGTGTTAGGGTCCTGACTCAGGGACTGTGGAAAGAACCCATTTGCAGACAGAACTCAGGAGGCAAAGTACAAAAATAAATACTTTAAAGCCTCCAACTACAGGGTGAAAAAACTCAAGTCAACATTGCTCTGATTTCTCTGTAAAAGGTTCAAAAGCTGCAGTGCTCAGACATTCAGATATGGCTCAGTTTTGAATCACAAAAATAATTATGTTATGGTAAAAAAAAAAAACTGCAAGGATCTCATCAAAAAGGTAATAAGTTGTAAACGTACAACAGTGAATACTTTCTGAAAGTTTCATTAAAATTGGTCTTGTGGTTCATGAGATATTTTGCTAACAGACAGCATATAGTTTGAAATATATGAAGGGCATGATGTAAACCAGCAAACTTGAGCTCAGTTCATTCACAGAGATGGAGGGAAATGAACCACAGCTTGAGTGGGGGCAGGGGGGATAACTTTTCAGAGGAGATAAAAAGCTTTTTATGGAAAGTATTATTTTAATTTACTGTCTACAGAGAGATAATCTCAGAGCCAACACATTTTCTGTGTCTTGAGTCACAAAAACACACTTTCACGAGGCTGGAACTTCATTTGCTCGTACTGTGTTGTATTTGTAGATTAATCAATATATTATTAATATTAGGTCTTTTGAAGGATTTTAAAGACTGAAAAGAAGCAGATTGTTCAATACATAGTTCCCATGTGACGTCACATAACGGGCATTTCCGGGTTGTCCACCATTTTGGTTGGCGATACTTCCACTCCTAACCACTAGTAGCAATGCCCAAGTAGGGAACGTTAAACTAACGTTCTGGTATGGTTCTTACATGGTTCTGTTAGATCACAACGTTCTTAGAACGTTCTTTGAAGGTTTTGACTAACGTTTGAACAAACCTAGATATAACGTTCTAACCTAACGTTCTTAGAAGGTTTTGACTAACGTTTGAACAAACCTAGATATAACGTTCTAACCTAACGTTCTTAGAACGTTAAACAAACGTTCCCTTTGCCACCTGCCAGTTTCTTTACACCAAGTATTTTCACACTGGTTTATTTTTAGTACTTCTGTTTTAAACGTTTTGTCAGTTTTTTTAAACAGCTCGAGCTTAGGGCTGAAACAACGAATCGATAAAATCGATAAAAATCGATTTTTAAAAGTGTTGGCAACGAATTTCATCATCGATTCGTTGTGTTGCACGATTTTGCATCTTTCACGGCGCCGCGGAGCTGTTTTGTTCACCGGTAAAGCTTTGTCAAAGCTGGCTGAGCTTGACTGAATAAAGTTTGAAAAAAAAACAACAACTCAGCAGCGTCAGCGTGCTGCGCCTGCGCGTGTGTGTGGCTTCTGAACGTTGGTTACGTACTGTAACCCCAGATTATATGAATGCAGGCAGAGCCCTTTAAGCCACGCCCTAGTGGGTTTACCCTTGCGCTTCGCGCCAATCACTGAAGACTTCTAGTCCACGCCCACCTGCCGTGGGCCCCGCCTCGGTCTGCTATTTATTCTGTTGCTGACCGAGAATCGGCTCCCAATAAGGTAAAACAATTTTTCACCAAGAGCCAGGGAGGCCCGGGGCTTAAAGGGCTCTGCCTGCATTCATATAATCTGGGGTTACAGTACGTAACCAACGTTATATTTCATGCAGGCTATCGCCCTTTAAGCCACGCCCTAGTGGGTTAAAGGCGAAGCAGGATATGGTCCATGCCTCACTGGGTCTGACTGGAACCAACAACCTGGCAACCGCCACCCTCACTGAGGGTACTAGCAGGTGTTCTGTACGGTATTGCCCATCAATAAAGACAGAAACGACTGTGTCATTTAATCAATAGTTTTATTGATAATGAAAGTTTTTTACTCCGCTGCAACCCTGAGGACAGAATGTGTCAAAGAGGAGCTGGAGACATCTCGCAGATAAAAACGAATGAATGGAGTTACTGACGACCAGGAAGCTGCGGAGCAGATATCCTGTACCGACAAACCATTGACCAAGGCAGTGGAAGCCGCCATTCCTCGAGTGGAATGAGCTTTAATGCCCTCGGGAGGCTGTAGACCAGCCGAACTGTAAGCCTGGGAGATGGCCTCACACAACCAATGCGACAAGCGCTGAGGGGTCAAAGGTTGACCCTGAGAGCCTTCTCTGAAATGCACAAAGAGCCTATCAGATTTACGTATTGCATCAGTGCGTTCTACGTAACATCTGAGAGCTCGGACCGGGCAAAGCAAGTGGAGCTGCTCCTCCTCTGGTTTAGAATGAGGAGGAAGGCAAAACCCGTCCAGTGTGATGATCCTGGACTTGAATGAAGACGTTATGACCTTAGGCGTGAATGTTGGGTTAGGCCTAAGTTCAGCAGAACTCCCGTCTCCTTGTATTTTTAAGAAGGAAGGAGAAACAGACAGACCAGAAAGGTCACTTACTCTTTTAGTTGACGTAAGAGCCAACAACAGAGCCGTTTTAACACTAGGAATACCAAACATATGTACTTGTACATATTTTACATATAGCTCCCATGGGAGACTGTAAAATGACAGATTGAGGAATTTGCATTCCATTAGGTGTGTGTGACCCCCTGGGGCTGAAGTCTTTTGTGTGCTCAAAACATCCCCCCAGTAGCATAAACAAAACATCTCCCCCATATTCCAACAACAACATTCCTTCTGTAGGTTGAAAGTGCAGCTTTTTACAACACAGACCAAACTTTTGGAGATGTTGATGACTCTTTGCAAATGTCAACGCTAGAAACTTCAGTTTATTTTATAGATACTGTATACGTTTTATACTTTTTATACTACTATGCAAAAACTCAGGACAGTATTACACTTTTATTATTTCATTTTATGCTTATGTTCATTGGGTGTTTGGTGTTTTAGGGGTGTTTGGTGTTTCAGTGTTGGTGTAAATTTTCATACTTTTATACTATTATGAAAAAACTCAGGACAGTGTTACACTTTTTACTATTTTATGCTTATGTTTATTAAATGTTTTAGTGTTTAGTGTTTAGATGGTTACTGTTGCACCGAGGGACTGAGAGAAACGCAATTTCGGTCCTGTGTACCGTATTTTCCGGTGTATAGGTCGCACCTTTTTATGGTTTTTTAAAGGCCTGCGACCTATACTCAGGTGCGATCTATATATGGCTTGTTATCACTTTCGGCGAAACACATTTTAAAATCCAGCTCATTTCACAATTACGTTCATTTATTAAGGAAAAGTTCATCTCAGACACATATTTGCTATAATTTTTATCAAACAAATAATTGTTTTTAAGTGTTAATCTTCTTAAAAGCCTTGCTGTGCACTCCTGTGGAAGACATTTGCAGCAGAGCTAAACGTAGGTGCGACCTATCTAGGGATTTTTCCAATCTATTGGTGATAATTGGACAATGCGACCTATACACATGTGCGACCTATACACCAGAAAATACTGTACTTATATAGCGCTTTCCAGTCCTCTATGAGGGGCCCCAAAGTGCTTCACAGTACCAGCCATCCACCCATTCATACACACATTCATACACCGGTAGCAATAGCCTGCCATGCAAGGCACTGCCAGTCCTACCGGGAGCAACTCGGGGTTAAGTGTCTTGCCCAGGGACACAACGAGGTATGCCGTGACCAGGGATATAACATGGGACCTTCTGGTCCTGAGCCGGCTGCCCTGCCTACACCATCTTGGCCCCAAGAAGATGAAGAAGAAATAAAAAGTGCTTAAAATGAAAAACTGGGTTTAAAAACAAAAGCCTCTGAAATATGTAAAGTAGCTTTACAAAATAAAAGTGTCACAAAATGAAAATCCATTAAATTAAATTAATTAATTAATCTTGCAATAAAAATAAATACATCTACAAATACATAAAAAAATAGTATTGGGTTTTGGGTTAAAAAACAAAAAAAATATATTTACATGGGAACAGTTATTTATTTAATGGAATATTTATTAATAATTTTTAAACAACACTATGTATTCATTTATTTAATTTTGAATGAAATGGCTCTCCATACACTCAGTGCAGTTCTCTTAAACCGTAGATGTTGCCAGTGGGGGGACTGATTCACCAGAAGAAAAGCCACACAGGAATTTCATTCTTCATACACAAGCGTACATGTGTAGTGGACCTACCCAGGGTCAAACTAAGGTTTTTGAACTGTCCAGTGATGACCTTTACTGACCTCTCAGTAAAGCAAGACATTTACCACAAAATCATTCCATTAGCTGTAATCTGAGAACATAGTCACCAAAAGAGACTATTTCTATCTTTGATTTTAGGCTGATGTGATCAAAAGAATAACTTTTGTCATTTTCATGATATATGTTATATGCTGTTATTCTTTAAATGTGAAACATCAATGTGTCATTTCTGCAAGTGAAAAGGTGTCAAAGTTCAGCTAAAATGTCAAACTGACTTACACTGAAATTGTTTTTGTCGAGTTTCAGCTAAAACTCTCATCTAGCGTCTGAAAGTCTCTCACTCAGATACTTTTCCTAAACAATTTCCTTCTCTGCGCTGAATTTCACCTTGAATAGTGATAACAAGTGGACCAATGAAAAAGAGACAAGTTTCTCTCCTCTCTGTTTTTTTTTAAGTTCTAAGCTGTTGCTGGAACGGCAGAGTTTCTGGGAGCTTCAAAGACATGAAGACGTCCCAAAGAGCTGAATGAATGCCTGTCACCCGCCAAGGACAGTCATTCAGCTAAGGATTGTATAACATGCTGTTATGAATCCACTTCGAACGAGCGTAAGCTCAAAACTTTGTTTATTCCTTCCTGGAATAAGCTTATCTTGAAGTCAGAGGCCAGGAGCTGACATATTTTCTGATG
>JBBPBX010008228.1:50875-63087 GCA_038048925.1 Garcialebias charrua | reverse complement strand
CAAGTGAACTCCTCGACTGGTTCCTTTGGACCAATGGGAGAGGGACAAGCCCTCTCATCTCAGATCTTCTACTAAGGTTCTAAGCTTTTGCTGGAACGGGTAAGAGTCTGCTGGAGTGAGTCACGTGAGCACGGCGAACAAGATGGCAGCTGGTTAGGAACGCTCTGCTTCCCAATGTGATACTTTGTTGGATATTTCAGGTGGAGGGCTTCTACTTTGTGCCATTCTCCTTCCGTTGCGTTGCGCAAATATTTATGTCCTTTTTGGAAGTAAAATAAGCCATTTAATCCCACGATGGCTGCCTCAAAACCGAAGGGCGCAGCAGGCCGTGTGTCCACCCGCAGCAGCCCACAACATGGAGACGAACACGATGACGCAACTCCCAACTTGGCGACTTTATTTACTGAAGTTGCTAAAATGAGTAATATACTACAAAGTGTGGCTGCTGATGTTACGATAATTAAGCAGACAACGTCTGAACTGAGTACAACAGTGGCTGCAATGCAGGAGAGGCTGACGGAAACTGAGACGCGCATCTCGCGCCTGGAGGACACCTCGGAGCGGCTGTGCGCCGCCGACACTGAGAGAAGCAAGCTGCTGGAAGTTCTGAGGGAACGTGTTCAAGTCCTCGAAAATCACAGTAAGAGGAATAATGTGAGAATTATTGGGCTAAATGAGACTGTTGGCAACGATGGGACACTTTTGAGCTGGTGGAAGGGCTGGGGCTGCAGGATGATGCAGAGTTTGAGATTGAACGAGCCCACCGGGCTTTTGCGCCGCACCCCGATCCGAACCGAGCTCCGAGGCCGGTGCTGGTTCATTTCCTGAGGCAGTCGGCGCGGGATAGAGTAATTGCTGCAGCTAAGGAAAAGCGCGGCTTCGAGTGGCGTGGATGTCGACTGTCTGTGTTTCCTGACATGACCAAAGAGCTGGCGGAGAAGAGGAAGGCGTTCACAGCTGTGAAACGGAAGCTGCAGGAGCGCAGCGTTAAATACACCCTGGCGTTCCCTGCGACTCTGCGCGTGAGGTGGAAGGGCAAAAATATAAGTTTCAGCTCGGCAGGAGCAGCAGAAAAGTGCTTCAACGAGGAGGAAGAGGAGGAGGAGGAGGAGAACGAGCGGGAGGAGGAGAACTCAAATACGACAGCCTGATGTTTTTATCAGGAGCTTCCCACAGGATGCTGTGTTTGACTGAGGGGAGGGAGACACCACCACCTATCAGGGAGGAGTAAAGAGGAGAGCAGAGCTCCACGGACCAGATAAGATTTAGTTTTAGGTTTATTTTTCCCCACTGAGCTGCATTAGGCAGCTCAAATAGGGTTGATTTTAAGTTTTAGGTTGTTTTTTTTGTTTTCATCGTTCTTTGTTTACATACTGGATGGTTTTTTTTCCAGGTAAACTGTTTTATTTTTGGCTGGTTGCACTCACATGTCAGGTCTTCACCCCAGGGAACAGGGATTTAAAGATGTTGGTTCAAAATCTATGTTTACAGGTGTAAAAAGTAATAATTTGTAATCTGTAATGACTGGGAAATATGTAAAATTTATATCTTGGAATATTAATGGGTGTGGAAATCCAATTAAAAGGTGCAAAATATTGACTTATTTAAAGAAAAATCAAGCAGATATAATATTTCTTCAAGGGACTCACCTGAATGAGGGGGAAGAGGTGAAGTTTAAAATGGGCTGGGTTGGTCATGTTTTTCATAGTTCTTTTTCAAGTGCTCGAAACGGTGTAATCATCCTTGTTAGAAAAAATATTAATTTCTCATTTATAAAACAAGTTAAAGACTCTGAGGGATGGATGATATGTGTCCAAGCATTGATAGAGGGAGTAAATGTGACACTTTGTAACATTTATGCACCAAACATAGAGGACCCTCACTTTTTTCATAAAGTAAATAGTGTCTTGGGGGAAATGGCGGGGCAAATATTTTTGGCGGGTGATTTCAACGAGGTGATGGATCCTTTTCTTGATAAGAGTGCATTCAAAGGTTCGCTTAGCTCTAAAGGAAGAGATGCAGTTCATATGTTAAATGAAGATATGGGCCTGGCCGACGTATGGAGGGTAATGAACCCTGCTAAAAGGGAATATACTTTCTACTCTCACTGTCATAAATCTTATTCCAGGATTGATCTATTTTTAATTTCAAAGCTCATGATGCATAATGCGTTAAGTTGTGATATAAAAACTATTGCACTGACTGACCACGCAGCTGTTGAACTCTGTTTAAAACTAGGAATGGGGAATGCGAGGGGTTCAAGGTGGAGAATGAACATTTCCCTCTTACAAGATAAATCTTTTAAGGAGTTGCTGGGGGAGGATCTAAAACACTTCTTTGAAATAAACATTGGCAGCACAGAGCATATTCAAACTGTTTGGGAGGCCTCGAAGGCTTATGTGAGGGGCAAACTTATAGCATATGCTTCAAAAAAGAAAAAAGACAGCCAACAAAAAATCCAAGAATTGGAAAAAGAGATCAAATTTAAGGAAAACAACTTAGCAAAGCAGTATGATGACTTACTTTATCGAGACATTTGTGGGCTTAAATTTCAGCTAAATGAAATGTATAACAAGAAAGTGGAATATTCCTTGTTCAGGCTAAAAACTACATTTTATGAGGGAGGGGAGAAAACTGGGAAGTTATTAGCAAGACAAGTTAAAAAGGAGGATTTTTCTAATACTATCCCTGCTATAAAACAAGGAAATAAATTAGTAACCTCACCAAAAGACATAAATAACGTGTTTAAACAGTATCACGGAACATTATATACATCCACGATGTCCACTGAGATGGACCAGAGAGGTAGAGATCTTTTCTTCTCTAAACTTGATCTTCCTAGGTTACTTGAGGAACATGTGGAGGGGCTGGAAGCACCTGTAGCAGAGGCAGAAATTAGAAAAGCTATTTTGATGATGAAGGCAGGGAAATCACCTGGTTATGACGGTATCCCCGCAGAATATTATGGTACATATATCGATATTCTGGCCCCAGTTTTACAAAAAGTGTATCAAGAAACTTTTGAGAGAGGACAGTTTCTCCCTACTTTCAATGAAGCATTAATTTCTCTGATCCCAAAAAAGATAAAGACAGTACAGATCCATCAAATTATAGGCCCATCAGTTTGCTTAACGTAGATTGTAAAATATTAACCAAGGTGCTGGCTTTACGCTTGCAACAAGTCCTTCCCAGCATTATACATCAAAATCAGACAGGCTTTATGAAAAAACGTTCTTCTTCTGATAACATGAGAAAATTGATGCATTTGATGTGGCTGAGCCAGTCAAAAGATGAACCAGTAGCTGCTATCTCCTTAGATGCTGAGAAAGCATTTGATAAGGTGGAATGGGACTTTCTTTTCTTGGCCTTGTCAATTTTGGATTTGGACCACATTTTACTAAATGGGTTAAAATATTGTATAAGGAGCCAAAGGCTGCAGTAATAACCAATGGTATTATTTCACCTTTCTTTGGGTTATCACGTGGGACCCGGCAGGGTTGCTCTCTCAGTCCCTTGTTGTTTAATATTTTCATAGAAATTCTGGCAGTGGGTATTAGGGCAAATAAGGACATTAAAGGGGTATTCATGGGTCAACAAGAACACAAACTGCTTCTTTATGCAGATGATATTTTAGCACTCATCACCCATCCACTTACATCCTTGCCACATCTGATGGACACCATACAGTCATATTCAGAGGTGTCGGGATACACAGTAAATTGGACTAAGTCAGAGGCCATGCCATTATCTGCTTTATGTCATTCACATATGGTAGAAATTTTAAATTTAAGTGGACACCTAAAGGTATGAAATATCTGGGTATTAGACTTAGTCGGGATTTGGAAGAATTACCTTTACTAAATTTTAATCCGGTGTTGTCAAAAATTAAAACAAAATTTGAAAAGTGGGAAAAGATCAAATTAACTTTGTGGGGTAAGATTAATATCATTAAAATGATCACCATCCCTCAGTTTAATTATCTGCTAATGATGTTACCCATTACAATTCCGCCAGACATTTTTAAAAGGTATGAAAACTTGATTAAACTTTTCTTGTGGGGAGGTAAAAGAGCAAGAATAAAACTAGATAAATTATATGCCCCTAGAGAAAAGGGTGGTCTAGGACTCCCAGATCCAAAGCTTTACTATTTATCATTTGAAATGGTTAAATTAGTTAAACACTGGGAGGAATCTGTGAACGGGCAGGAATGGATAAGCATTGAAACTGATGTTTGTTCACCGTTCCACCCAAGACACAAACTGTCTCAAAAGACTGACACAACAAATCCGGTTCTTATTCACTCTAGTGAGGTTTGGTCAAAAGTCCAGAATGCTAGAGCTTCCACATCAGGTACAGGCATATGCATCTCTCTGGAATAATCCTGCTATATCTATTGGTAAACAACCTGTGTTTTGGGGGCAGTGGCATTCGCGTGGCATACACACCATCGGTGATCTGTATAAAGATGGACAATTTATGTCCTATGAGGATTTGACTCGTACATTTGAATTGGAAGGCAGAGCAAACCTATGGAAATATTTACAGATGAGACACTGTGTGACCTCCAAAATCAAAGACAGTGTGGAAAATAAGATTTTAGATTTTATTAGGTTGCCAGGTGATCGCCACACGACCTCTCAGTTTTATAAACTTTTAAGTTGTAGTTTGAGTGGTGAATCGTTAAATATCAAACTTATTTGGGAAAGAGATTTGAAAATCGAGTACACAAAGGAAGAATGGCTGGAGGTCCTATCAGGGAGCGGTAAATATGTGAAAGAAGCCCGAAATAAATTCATACAGTATAAAGTGTTGCATAGATATTATCATACTCCTACCAGATTGCACAGAATGAAACTAATGACGGACAATTTGTGTTGGAAATGTAAAAAAGAGGTGGGGACATATTTACACTGTTTTTGGGAATGTTCTCTGATTACACCTTTTTGGATTGAAGTCTTGAAGGTTCTGAGTGCCTGGTTTGGCTCAGAAATTCCCCGGACCCCAGAACTGTGTTTACTGGGAGATAGATCTCAAATGCCGGACATTTCCAAAGGAGCCCTTTCAGTTATTATGGTCGGTCTTGTGACAGCATCCAGGATCATCTTAAAACATTGGAAGACCATAAAGCGTCCTGGAATCAATGATTGGATTAAATCAATGACCGACGCTGCTTCTTATGAGGTCATGCTCAGTAACTTGAAAGGGAGCAGAGACAAAGATTGGGACAGTTTTTGGGACTCACTAAAAAGTGTAACAATGACCTAACATGATACTGCTTTGTCTTACGTTTTTTTGTTGTTTGGTTGTTTGTTTCTCGATTTTCTGGACTTTTGAATCACACCAATTACAGTAATTACAGAAATGTTTTCTTTATTTTTTTAGATGTATCACTGTAATCTACTGTTATCTGGGGGTGGGGAATAGAGGGAGGGGGGTGCACCAGCTTTATGTTCTTTATTTTGTTTTTGTTTTTTCTTTTTAACATTTTTTTAATGGTTTAATGTTTATTTTATGTACATGTTCCAAAAAATTAATAAAAAACTTTAATTACAAAAAAAAAAAAAAGAGTCTGCTGGAGTAAGCCTCAGCATGAGGTCTTCCCAAAGAGCTGATTGAATGTCAGTCACACGCTAAGGACACGTCATTCAGTTAAAGACTAATAACATGTTGTTATGAGTCTACTTCGAACCGAGCGTAAGTTCAGGACTTTGTTTATTCCTTTCTGGAATAAGTTATCTTGAGCCAGAAACCAGGAGCTGACGCATTTTCTGATGACCAAGGCGAAACCAGGAGACGTTGGAAGGTAAACGAATAACCAGCTCAGATGTACTGGCCCCGCAAGGACCCCGTGCATCTGAAAAGCTACAAGGTCTTCTCTTACCGGGCTGTCGTCAAAAGGTAAAGAGCTGTTTACAAACGTACCTGGAATTTAGCAGAAGTCGGATGGAAAGTGTCATTTCTGGTAACATGGTCAAGACAAATAATTTCCTCTTAACCTCCTCCTATTCCTCTTAAATCTCTCCTTATTCCATTTCTAAGCTAGTGGTAACTATATTAAGTTAAGAGCCACAGACTAAGTATAATGACATCCTGTATTTATGCCTGTTGTTACATTTAAGTGTGCTAATGCGTGTTAAACTGCAAAGAAAGTGAAATCTATCAATCAAAAAAAAAGTCAAAGTCAACTTTATTGTCAGATCTGCAATATGTACTGTACAGGACATACACAGGACCGAAATTGCGTTTCTCTCAGTCCCTCGGTGCAACAGTAAACATCTAAACATTGAAACACTGAAACATATAATAATTGACATAAGCATAAAATAGTAAAACTAACACTGTCCTGAGTTTTTTTGCATAGTGGAATAAGAGTATGAAAATTTACACCAACTCTAAAACTAAAACATTAAACATTTAATGAACATAATACTGTCCTGAGTTTTTGCATACTAGTATAAAAAAAGAGTATAAAAAGTATAACTAAAATAAACTAAAGGTTTCTAGCATTGACATTTGCAAAGTGGCAAAGCAGCGTATGAGTTAATGTACACAGTATATGTATGAGGTAGTAGTTGATGTTGTTATAGAGGCAAAAAGTGGCATATGCAGTAAGGCACATTGGGCATCCCTAAATAAGACCGTTCAGAGCACATTGTATATGTATCAGCAGTGGTGTAGATATTAGAGTAGTGTAAATGTAAACAGTAGTAGTTACATGTAAGCAGTAGTAATAAAAGTAAACAGTATTAATAAATGTAAACAGAGAATGTAAACAGTATTATGATTATAGGCAGTGATGTAATACAAACATTAGTGCAAGTATGAGAAGTAGTGCAAACTGTATGAGCACATGACCGAGAGCTTAGTGAATAAACCGTTTGATGACACAGAGTCCAGTGTTAAAATCTTTGTGTTGTGTGGTAATGTGTGAGAAAGTTTTAGTGTTAAGGCAGTTCAAATGGGAGGGGGGGCAGAGCAGGCAGAGTGTTTAGCATCCTGACTGCCTGATGAACAGAGCTGTCTCTCAGTCTGCTGGTTCGAGCCTGGAGACTCCTCAGTCTCCTCCCTGATGGCAGCAGTCTGAAGCAGCTGTGTAGTGGGTGTGTGGGATCACCTGCCATGCAGTGGGCTTTCCGAGTGAGGCGTTTGCTGTGTAAGTCCTGCAGTGAGGGGAAGGAGGTGCCGACTATCTTCTCAGCTGCTCTCACAATGCGCTGGAGGCTCTTGCGGCAGGATGCAGTACATGCACCAAACCACACAGTGATGCAGCTGGTCAGGACACTTTCTATGGCACCTCTGTAGAAGGTGCTCATGATGGGGGTTGAAGCTCCAGCCCTTTTCAGCTTGCGGAGAAAGTAGAGACGCTGGTGAGCCTTCTTTGCCAGTGCTGCAGTGTTCCTGCTCCAGGACAGGTCCTTTGAGACGTGCACTCCCAGGAACTTGGTGCTGTCTACTCTCTCCACTGCGGTGCTGTTGAGTGTAATGGTGTTAATTTAGTTGATTTATTTTAAATAAATGGTAGTGTCTTTGGCATACCAAACTAAGTTAACGTTTCCATTGTCACTCTATGGCTTCTGTTTTACTTATCCATCATAAAGATCACAGAAATATTGGGTAAACGGAAAAAGAAAAGAATCCGTGAAACTACTATTCTTCTTCTTCTTCTTCTTCTTCTTTCGGCTTTTCCCTTTTCAGGGGTCGCCACAGCGAGTCATCCTCCTCCACCTCACTCTGTCCTCTGCATCCTCTGTCCTCACTCCAACTACCTCCATGTCCTCTCTAACTGCATCCATATATCTCCTCTTTGGTCTCCCTCTTTGTCTTTTTCCTGGCAGCTGCATTTCTAACATCCTTCTACCAATATACCCACTGTCCCTCCTCTGGACATGTCCAAACCATCTCAGTCTGGCCTCCCTAACTTTATCTCCCAGTTGTTCAACATGTGCTGTACCTCTGATGATATCATTCCTGATCTTATCCATCCTTGTCACTCCTAAGGAGAACCTCAGCATCTTCATTTCTGCCACTTCCAGTTCTTTCTCCTGTCTTTTTGTCAATGCCACTGTCTCTATTCAATCTGAATAAGTAAATTAATTAAGGTAAAGAGGTCAGTATTAATATTGACCTCCTTATATCTTTACACAGTATTCTGCTTCACATGTTGATGAAGCCACTGTTTGTTGTTTCTTTGACTTCCATGAGATAACAGGTCCATTTTAGTTAAGGCTAAAACAATAACCTGTAGTGCTTCTCCTGTGACTTTGTTCTCCTGCCCAGTCTGCATCGCTATATGCTACAAGTTGAAGTTTCTCTTCACTTCTCTTATAGAATAAGCTCTTGTCCATTGTCCCTTTCAAGTATCTCAACACATGTTTAGCTGTAATCAAGTTACATTCTCTTGGTTGTGATAAACATTGTGAAAGTTTGCTTACAACCCAACTGAGATCAGGTCTTGTGCACGTCATAACATAAATCAAACTACCCACAAGCTCACGATAATATCTTGGATCAACAAGTTCACTTTCACACTCAAAGTTTAATTTCTGTTCACATGGGGTGCACCTTGTGCTACCAAATCTTTCAAGTATTTTCATTATGCACATATTTTGGTTCATCTTTACTTCACCATCTGTCTGTTTAAAGTTGATGCCCAGAAAATGTTTAAGTTTAAATGTTTAATGTTTAACCTTGTTTTCAGCATTTCTTTTACAAAGTACATTGTTCATCAAAAAAATCATCATTTGCTGCTATGATGAGGTCATCAACCCAAAAAACAACAATTATTCTCTCACTTGAGTTTTGTCTTGTATAAACACAGTGATCAGCAGGATTCTGTATGAAATCATTTTCATCCAAATAGTCATGGAGCATTTTATACCAGTTGCGTCCTGATTGTTTTAAACCATACAGAGATTTGTTTAATTTACAAACTAGTTTTTCATCTGAATCTGTGTTGACCTCAAAACCCTCGGCTGCTCCACGTATACCTCACAGTCAATAGGAGCATGTAAATAGGCCGTCTTAACATCCATTTGATGTAACTTCAGATCGTACTGAGCTGCCATTTGCATTAAGCTGCGTACAGACGTCATACTCGCCGTTTGTGCGTATGTTTCTTTGTAATCTATACCAGCTACTTGGCTGTAACCTTTTGCTACATATCTGGCTTCATAAGTTTCAGTTCCATCTGTTATTTTTAATCGTGAAGACCCATCTACCCCCCACTGCATTTTTATCTTCTGGCAGTCTAGTCAGTGTAAATGTCTTGTTCTCTTTTAAGGATTCAATCTCTTCTGTCATAGCCTCTATCCATTTTTCAGCTTCAGGTGAATTTATCGCTTCTTTATAACGTTGTGGTGTATCAAACGCTAAACAATAGCAATAGTCAACATTTGTTGCCCCATAATCAGCACTCTCTGCCTTACATTCATATTCTTTTAAATATGCTGGTGTTTTTCTCTCCCTTTTGGAATGACGTAGACTATGTTCGTTCTCATCCTGTCCAACACTTGTGTTTTCCTCATTCACTGTAGGTTCAGTCAAGATCCCTTGTGCTTCCTTTGACACCTGATGTTCTGCTTCTGACTCCAATTTAACAGGAACACTTCTTTTGTTCTTAATTTCATCATCAAACATGTCTGATCAGTCTGAGTTTGCCATTCATTCACAGTTTTAGTTATAAATTTAACCAGTCTATGTTTACAAACCCTTCCTGTGTCTGGGTAATAGACTAAATATGATGGGCTGTATTTATCATAACCCACAACGATGCCCCTATCACACCTTGGATCTAGCTTTTTCTTGTTTTGTCTATATGCATAACACACTGATCCAAACGCCTTCATTTTAGAATGATCAGGCATCTTTCCTGTCAGCAGATAATATGGAGTTTGCTCCAAACAATTATTAAAACACCTGTTGCGAACAACTGCAGAAGCCATTACAGCATAAGTCCATAACTCTTTAGGCAATTCACTGTCTATCAACATGCATCTTGCCATATCAAACAATGTTCTTCAGCTTCTTTCAGCAGTCCCATTTTGGTGAGGCGAGTAAGGTGCAGATGTTTCATGTCTAATATAATTTTTACTCAATAAAGACCGAAAGTCCTTTGACGTGAACTCTGTGCCATTATCTGACCTAATGCACTTTATTTTTCCATAGAGGGCGACATCTGCAATAAACCTTTCAGTAGCTTTAACTGTGTCACTTTTAGCTTTCAAAAAATAGACAAATATACAGTATAGTGTACCTGAAAAGTCATCGGTAAATGCTAGTGTATACTTAAATCCATCTTTTGCAGCAGGCTCAATAGGACCAGCTAAATCTGTATGCACTAGTTCAAGAGCTGTTTTTGCTTTTGCATCAGCTTGTCTATTTCTACTTTGGCTAAATTTACCCTTAACACATGTTTGACAGTTCATTTGATCGACCTTCCCTTTAATTTTCATGCCTTTCACAACATTTTCTAGTTTTAATATATCTTGAAAATTACAGTGACCTAGCATTTTATGCCACTCCTGAATGTCACAACAACCCAACACTGCATCATTTTGTTCATCATCATCATTTTCATCAAGAATGTCAAGGAAATAAAGTCTGTCATACACTCTGATATCAAACCTGGTACCGTCCTTAGAGATGAGTTGATCTTGTCCTTGTTTAAAGTTGTCCGAGGCTCCCTTGGATGTTGCTGCTTTCACAGAGAAGATATTCTGTGGATACGTCGTGACATACAGCGCCCGTTTGATCTCCACCTTCACCTTTCGTCCCCTTGTGTCCCGCAGCCAAACCTCCGCATCACCTCTCTTTTGCGCCACACCGCTCGTCCTCGTCCCATCAGTGAGCTCCATGAAGTGTTCCTCTGGTTGAAGCATGTCATCCCAGTGTTTGAACTTCTTCAGATCAGTGATGATGTGAGCAGTCGCTCCGGTGTCCACCATTAGGCCTCTCTGTTTCAATCTGCAGATCTGAGAGTCGTTCATTTTGAAAACAAACGCGTGATCATCCACATCATCGGTTGCTTGTTTCACACTTTCTTTCTTCTTTCGCCAGCAGTTACTTTCTTTATGACTTGGACTTTTACAAAAACTACACCATTGTCTCTGTCCTTTATAATCCCTCGGACACTGCCGTGCTTTGTGTCCTTTCTGACCGCAGCTGTAGCAGGTGAACTCTGGATTTTCTTTTTGTCTCTGTATCAAAGTCAAAGTCAAAGTCAAAGTCAACTTTATTGTCAGATCTGCAATATGTACAGTGCAGGACATACACAGGACCGAAATTGCGTTTCTCTCAGTCCCTCGGTGCAACAGTAAACATCTAAACATTGAAACACTGAAACATATAATAATAGACATAAGCATAAAAATAGTAAAACTAACACTGTCCTGAGTTTTTTTCATAGTGGTATAAAAAAAGAGTATAAAAAGTATAACTAAAATAAACTAAAGGTTTCTAGCATTGACATTTGCAAAGTGGCAAAGCAGCGTATGAGTCAATGTACACAGTATATGTATGAGGTAGTAGTTGATGTTGTTGTAGAGGCAAAAAGTGGCATATGCAGTAAGGCACATTGGGCATCCCTAAATAAGACCGTTCAGAGCACACTGTATATGTACCAGCAGTGGTGTAGATATTAGAGTAGTGTAAATAAATGTAAACAGTAGTAATTACATGTAAGCAGTAGTAATAAAAGTAAACAGTATTAATAAATGTAAACAGAGAATGTAAATGTATTGCTTTGCTCCTGAAGCCACTTGCTCTCATCACGTTATCTTCATCCACATTTGCATTAAAATTCACAGTGTTTTCACAACTTCTTAGCTTAACTTTGAATTCAGCAAAGGTCAGCTTATCTTCACTACTTTGCGTTATGTGGACTACAAATGGTTTATATGGTTCAGGCAAACCTTTCAAAGTCATTGCAATCAGTAATCCGTCGCTCAGCGTCTTTCCAGCGTTTCTCAATGCTGTGATTGCAGTTTCAGCCCGAATAATGTAGTCTGCGTCTGTCTCATTGGCAGCTTTCTGGAGAGATGTCAATTAGTAGAGGCTAATTACTCGCGGTTTCCCGTTGCCCGCATAGTGGTCTCGCAGGATTTGCAACGCCTTCCTGCCATCGTCTGCTGCCTCTCTCATGACTAAAGACAAACTTTTGTCATCTAGGAACTGAATCAGTTTGGCATTAACCTCCTCATTTTTCTCCAGATCAT
>JBBPBX010008228.1:36744-50800 GCA_038048925.1 Garcialebias charrua | reverse complement strand
AGTGGTCAATAAACTTCAAGTTCAAATTCAAATTCAAATAAATGGGAACAAATATTTTATCTTTAGAATTTTGCATCATATCCTAACTACCTTTTGAAATTACTTTAATACATCATATTGTATAAACCACGTATGTCAAAGTGGCGGCCCGCGGGAAGCAATTATTTATGGCCCCCTGGATGATATTTAATAACTATTAGAGCCGGCCCGCAAGCCACAGAACACCGGCAGCAGGCTCTCAGCTGTTAACAAGGTGAAATGTCCGCTGCTAAGCTTCATTCTAACTCCGGTAGAAGTGGTGGATGTGGGGGGTGGGAGGAGTGACGATATTCCAATGCGCAGCAACGCTTTCCTCAGCCCTCCCCATCTTGTATGCTCACAGACATAGTCTCGCGAGTTTTGGGTGCGGTGACTCACGAGACTTTAAGACAGCAGTGGAGCTATCGGTGCGTGAGAGCGCTGTGGAGTGAATGTCAGTACGCAGTAAACATGGATGCAAAACTAGCGAACAAGCAAACGAAAACTTATTATTTTCACACAGAGTGGGAGGAGTATTTTTTGTTTATTCTAATTCGAAGTCTATTTGCCTCATCTGTAATTCGAGCATTGCCTTACCCAAAAAGTGTAACTTGGAGCGGCATTTCAAGATGATGCACAAACGGTGAGACAGCTGTCCCTCCTAAAAGTTCTTTACGGACTCAGAAAGTATGGGAGCTAAAACAAGCTTGCAGCACAGCAATCGATCTTCACTCGGCCCAGCACAAAAGGTAAACTGCTACGATCGCCTCCTACCGTGTTAGCTGCATCCTGGCTCAACATAAGAAGTCTTTCAGTGATGGAGAAGTTATGAAAGAAGCGTTTATAATTCTGCATTATTCACCTGGATTATTGATCATAAATCAGGATGGTATTCTGCATTATTCACCTGGATTATTGATCATAAATCAGGATGGTATTCTGCATTATTCACATGAATTATTGATCATAAGTGTTTATTGAGGCTTTATTTAATATTTTATTTAATTCATTTATTCATTCATTTAAAAGAGACAAAATAAAACAAATTCATAAAAAAAAAAACATTGAATGAAAAGAGTGCAGAAAGAAGAAAAAAAACTTATATCACCTCCTTATAATAAACATTGAACCAGTCCGGCCCTTGGCTTGTAGCAAATTTGTTTTTTTGGCCCTCGGTGTATTTGACTTTGACACCACTGGTATAAACTGTTTAATTTTTTAAAACATGTGTAAAAGTATGCATAATTATGTTTTTATATGTAAAGTAAGTTTGATCATGTTTTTATTTGTATATACCAGGTGTAATTATTACAGGTGAAACAAAATTAAATCAATGAGACGTCAAACTAGTCTGTGAAATTAAACCAACCAGCATAATGATATTTGTGGACATATTGTGATAAATATATTTATCTATAGTTTCATATCTGTTGATTAGAAAATGCTAGAATGAAATATTTTTTATATAAAAGTTAAGTGTCCTTGGAGGAGAACACTCTTTAAAGAATTTAGTTAACAAAAGTGTTAAACCTATAGAACAAACAGTAATACATTTAAGGTGTAGATGGTAAAACATAAAATTAAACTACACTAGTAGAAGTATAAAACAATTCTTATGGGAGCCCCTGAGAGACCAAAGGATGATTTTAAATTGGAGGAATGATTCCAGATTAGATTTTAAATAACTGATTTATGGGGAAGAAAAATTATCTATTTAACTATTTTCTGCCGGTCACTCTCAATCCCTCACTCAGTTCAAACACTCTTGTCAACTGCTTAAATGACATTAAGCACTGGCTCTCTCAAAACTTTCTCCACCTAAACACTGATAAAACTGAATGCATTTTATTTGTGCATCCGGTGACACCAGCAACATCCTTCCCAGTCCCAGTTTTGGTTTTCCTCTCCCTCACTTCATCAGGTGGTCAGAAATCTTGGAGTGGAGCTTGACTCCAACTTAAAGCTGTTGGCGTTGTGTTTTGCTGTGTACTCACCTTGCAGATGCTGAGTGGTTGTGCTGAGGTTCCTGGGTTACCACCTGCCACTAATCTGGTTGATGAGTCCAGCTGCTATTTAGGCCTTGGAGGAGGCTCCAGTCTTCGCTGAATTATTTAATCTCCTGGGGTAAAGTGAGACAGTCATCTTGGTATTTATCCCTGGTGAAATCTAGTTTGTTCAATTCTGTGTCTACTTGTGGTTTCAAGGCAAACCTGAACTCACTGAAGAGGCTCGGACTGGAAGGACCTTCTCCATACTGGATTCATAACCCAATCCTCCAGCCTGACACTCCACCACCTGCAACCATCTGCAACACTTCTAGGATTAATTGGATTTAAGAAGACACTTACCAAGTGGATGTCTTCCTCCTCTGAGTCTGCCTCCTCAACATCCTCCTGTAAGAAAGAGAACCATAACTCACTATTCTTAACAGACTCATCAGCTTCATCTCTAAACTTCTCCTTTCCCCCCCCTTCCAGGAACCCAGAACCTATTTATCCTGACACTGTAAATAAACTCACTTCACTGATACTCCATGTCTGTCATCCTTCTCAGTCTTGTCTGAATTTGAGGACTATTTCTCTGGTTAGTTACAACAAAAGCTAGATAAACAGATCAGTTCTGTTGTCAAAACCAGCTTCTTTCAGCTCTGTCTGCTCTCTAAAGTCAAGTCATTTCTCAGCCGTGGTGATCTGGAGAAGGCCATCCATGCCTTTGTGACCTCCAGACTTCATTATTGTAATGCTGTAGTCACACCGAACAGCGTTTTGGCAGCAGGAGCGTCCAGTTTACATGTAAAGTCAATGGTGGACGCGCTTCCAGCAGCTTCTTGGCGTCTGGCGTCAGGTCGCGTGCGTGTTGAGCGTGCTGGGAAGCGTTTTTCCGTGCACGTGAACCGGCTTCAGCCTCCAATCCGAGCATTCAACATGCTGAAGATTTCGCGGTTCAAACTTTCAAACGCCGCTCAACTCTACCTGATTGGTTGGTGTGTCAACCAATCAGGGAGAGTCGGGGGGAGAAGAGAGGGGGCAGGGGGAGAGTCCCTATGTGACGCGGAAACGAGGGTGCGCGCGCACTATGTGACGTATTGTTTGTCGGAAAAAAAAGAAAAGACCCGCGAGGTCGTGGACTATGGAAGAGAAACTCATTGTAGCTGTGTGTTCGCGACAATTCCTTCACGACCAGTCAAGTCTGCTCGACAGAGACGGAAATAAAAGCTCCTCGCCTGGCGGAGTGAGCAGGACTCTGTGCGCAGGACTCTGTATACCGGTAAGCTCCTCCCACACACCCAGCAGCTGTTTCGCGTTCTGGCGTTCAGGTTTGGACACGCTGCATTCACAAGTGCGTCCACTTGCGTGCGTGAGGAGCTTTTTGGAGGTTGAAAAGCTGTTCGGTGTAACCACGCTTTGTATGTTGGAATTAATCAATCTTCTATCTACCGTTTACAACTTGTACAGAATTCTGCCGCGCGCTTTTTGACCAACACACAAAAATATGAACACATCACTCCTGTCCTGTCCTCTTTACACTGGCTCCCGGTTCAGTTCAGGATACAGTTCAAGCTGCTGCTGTTTGTTTTCAAAGCTCTGAATGGACTTGCACCTCTCTACATCTCAGAACTTTTGAAAGTCCATCAGCCCGGCAGAGATTTACGCTCTGCCAGTCAACACCTGCTGGAGGTGCCTCGCTCAAGGTACAAACAATGGGGAGACCGGTCATTTTCTGTTGCCGGCCCAAAAGCCTGGAACAGTCTCCCCCTTGAGCTGCGTGCCACCTCTGATCTGACTCTGTTCAAAACCAGACTGAAGACCCACTTGTTCAAAAAAGCTTTCAGTGTGTAACTTTTATTACTTTTGGTATTTTAATATGTAGCATTTTTATTTCCACTGCCTCCTTTTATTGCTATTTTTATTTTCACTGATTTATTGTACCAGTTTTTATATTTTCTGTCCTGTTAAGCACCTTGGTCGATGCAAGGCATTGTAGGAAGGTGCTATACAAATAAAGTTTATTATTCACTGTAAGATCCAATTAGTTGACCTTACTTAAAAAAAGTACGCAAACTCGTTGCCTCAAAAAAATTAAGCAAAGTAGTCTTAAGATTAGTGAGTAAGAAAAGCTAATCTTTTTTAAGTTTGCAGTACTAAATCAAGTAGTACAACTAATACAAAAAAAATAAGTTCAGATAACTCATTAGCCATGCTTAGTGTTAACTTATTTTTTTTAATTTGTGTGGACTGATGTAAATTTAACCCCACTTAGAATTACTAAATACCTACAACTTACTACCAAATCATTTTTAAATGTTAATTTTACAGTTTTGTTCTACATAAGAAGACCCTTTCCTGCATTTCTTACCTCTAATAAATGTTTTTAGTACATCAACAACTGGCTAAATTAACTGGGAAATATCAAACAAAAAACTAATTTAAACTGGTAAAACCACAGTAAAATTTTGTATGTAAAATAAAGGATATTTTGTGTATTTTGTTCATCGCTAATAATAATCAAATTAAATGGTAAGAGTTACTTTTTAAACCCGCTAACTGACTACCAGTACTACTACTGTCATTACAAAACATGCAAAATGTAACATCATGGAATGAGAGGTACATATCACTTTCGAAAAATTTATTGTCACCATTTTTAAACAATTCAGCAACTCTGACTTAATCCACAATCAAAAACTGAAGATTAGCCTCTTTTAGTCAAGACAGTTTTCAATTAACAAAATGTACCAAATGCCAGGCAAAAAGCTTAAAATAAATTAAATGTAAATGTTTACATTTTTAGCAGTTGTCTTAATACTTTAAACAAAAAATGTGGAAATGTGGAAGTTTAGGCAAAAATGTGCAATACGTCAACCGTCCACAAAGCAACAACTTGTAGTACCGGTACCTTTTCTCCAACAGAACAGTCCAAAAACAAAAACTTGCGGTTTTTCAATGAACAGTCCACAGAGCAGAAACTTCAAATGTTTTTTTCCTGCTAACAGTCCACAAAACAAAAACTTGCAGTGCTTCTTCAATGAACAGTCCACAGAGCAGAAACTTCAAATGTTTTTTTCCTGCTAACAGTCCAAAAAGCAAAAACTTGCAGTACCTCTTCATTGAACAAGTTAGAGTCCACAGAGAGAGTCCTTATTTAGGTGTCACACCACTCGTGATCGGTGAGTTCCTGTATCAGGGTGAGGACTGGGGGGTTCAGGTTGAGACGACGCTTTGAGTTTTTGTTCTCCACTTTGGTTCCCTTTTCTGGATTTATCCGGAAAAAAACACCTGTTAAAAGAAAAGACGACCATTATAATTATTTTGAAGTTTCAGTAAAGTAAAATACATATTTAAAAAAGCTAAGTCTGGTCCTCTGGACATTCAAAAAACAAAACAAAACAAAAAAGTAGAAATGTTTCGTCTTTCGTCTGAAAGACTTCCTCAGTCTGAGCTGCTGTATTCAGCTTAGTCTTATAAATAGCACCCTCTCAGTGGATCAACCAGTTTTCTGATGACAGACAAAACCAGCTGCTCCCATGATCAAGGAGGACCATCAGCCTAACGATGGATCGTTAGTACCCTGATGGTTGTTTGCTATTCACAGAGGGCTGAGTGATTGGTTGTTTGCTTTTCACAGAGGGCTGAGTGATACTAGCAATAACAGCATTGTAGGAGGGGGACAGTTGAACCAGGAGGCCTCAACCCCTTTTTAATGATGGACGGTTTCTTTTCACAAAGATGGCCTCCTTTACTCCTCTCTAAAACCATCGTTCCTATGAACGAGGCCATCTACATACATACTACATACATACATACGTATGTAAATGTATGTATATATATATATATATTGTATATGCATATGTGTATATATATAAATATATATATATATATGTGTGTATTTATATGTATATGTATTTGTATGTATATATGTATTTATATGTATGTAGTATGTATGTATTATGTGTGTAGTATTTATGGAGTATGTTGTAGGTAGCTGCTGTTGCTGTTGTTTGGTGCCTGTTCCACACTGTTGGGGAGCTACTTGTGGATCAGACGGGCAGAGAGAATCGTGCGCCGCTGAGGATCAGGAGCTGCTGTTGCTGTTGTTTGGTGCTGTTCACGCTGTTGTCCCTTTGCTGTCCTGATACAGGCTACAATCATGCCTTTAATTTTAAGAGGCATTTCTGGCATCACACTCTGCTGTTTGCTGCAAATTGCTTGTTTCTACCTGTTGATTCTGGATCCAGCTTGTGTTAACCAGGACCACATCCATTCATATTCACAGGGGGGCATCACACTCTATCACACAAACTGTAGTTGGGCCTCCTCAAAGGAACTGTTTGCACACTTAAATTGTGACGCTTTATGGTCAGAGACTTTTCTGCATCATTCATATTACTGTCATTATTTTCAGTTCTCAGACTACCTGGAATCACTAAATCTTATCAACTCATCTGGATCTGCCCATCACTGCGACTTTCATTGTTTTTGGGCTCTGAATGATCGTATCTTCATTAATGTTTCACATGGTTCAATTATGGGGGAAAAATGTCACACTGTTAACTCCTGTAATTACACATCACTGACAAAGAAGTCAAGTAAATGTCTGATATTAATGTTGTTATTGATCTCAGGGATTCAGCCAAACCCAGGGCCAATCACTAACTACTGTACACCTAATGAGTTTAAAAATATTTCAGGTCTCCGTTTTCTGCATGTAAACGCTCGTAGCCTTCTAAAAAAACTTGATGAATTGAAAATCCTAATCACTTCTTCTGGGGCAGATGTGATCGTTATCTCTGAAACTTGGCTCAACGATTCTGTTTTGAAAAATGACTTGGCAATCAATGAATTTAAGATCTATCGTTGTGACCGTAATACAAGGGGAGGTGGAGTCGCTATTTACATCAGAGATTCTTTGGCTGCCAGGATTGCATCTAAAAAAACAATCGCAAACCAGTTTGAGGCTTTAGCTGTGAACATCACTTTGAAAGGAGGTCAGCCCTTAACTGTTGTTGGTTGTTATCGTCCCCCCTCCGCAACACCTGAAGCTCTGTCCTCCCTGACTGAATTCATAGGAAATTTAAAACACAATGAGATCGTTTTGGCTGGAGATTTCAACATTGATTGGAATAAGTCGACCCCCCTCTGTGATAAATTCAAAGAATGTTGCCTATCTCTCAACCTAACACAACTTATCGATTCTCCCACCAGACCAAACATAAAATGTCCCGAAAAATCTTCTATCTTAGATCTGTTTTTCACAAATGCACCTCACAAATTTCCTGGTATAGGTGTATTTGCCAACGTTTTGAGTGATCATTCCGTAATAGCAGCTCTTAGATCTACTAAACTTCCACCTGCTAAGCCCAGAATAATTCAAAAAAGGGATTTGAAACGTTTCAGTGAACAGTCATTCCTTTGGGATCTATCCCTCTTTGATTGGCAACGTATCCTACAAATCAATGACGTGAACACCGCTTGGAACTATTTTCGCAATAGTTTCATTCTCTTTGTAAACAAACACGCACCTTTTCGGCAGTTCAGGATAAAGAGCCGTGACAGCCCCTGGTTTACTCCTGAACTAGCTGATCTCCTGCACTGGAGAGATCAGCTTTGGGCCGCAGCGAGAAAATCACACTCAGACACTGATTGGTTGAAATTTCGGCAGCTAAGGAATAAATGTACAACTGCCATCAAAGCCGCAAAACGTAACTACTTCTTATCTCAGACCTCCAAAAATCTAAACGATCCTAAAAAATTCTGGAAAACCATCAAATCTCTCTCAGGCACCTCCCAATCATCATCTGACCTCCCATCACAATTTCTTGTTGACTCTGTTCCTGTGTCAAATAAGCACGAGATCCTGAACTGTTTCAATAAACATTTTGTTGCTTCTAGTTCATTATTTGACACAGTTACAAACGGAAAATCAGCCACTTTATCTAATAATCAAACTTCTACAAATCAAATCCCTCCTACAAGTCAACCATCTGTTAATCACACCTTCTCTTTTTCTCCGTTCTCAGTCAGTGAGGTAAATAAACTGTTAAATGATCTTGATCCTAAAAAATCTGCAGGTCCAGATGAACTTCCACCTTACTTCTTAAGGCTGGCTGCTCATATCATCACAGTCCCTGTGACCCACATCTTTAATCTGTCCATAAGCCAAAACACCATTCCGGATGCTTGGAAAACAGCCTTTGTTCTTCCTTTGCTGAAGGGAGGTGACCCCACCTCATTGAACAATTATCGACCGATCTCTAAACTCTGCATCTTAGCCAAGGTTCTAGAAAAACTGATAAACTCTCAGATCAAAAACTATCTGGACTCATTTAACATCTTACCTCTTCATCAATCTGGTTTCAGGAAAAAACACAGCACAACAACTGCTTCTCTGAAGGTTCTGAATGATGTTGTTGAAGCATTGGATGCTAAGGACTATTGTGCTGCACTTTTCTTAGACCTGTCTAAAGCTTTTGACACTGTGGATCATAACATCCTGTGTCATAAGCTCTCAGAAATCGGTTTCTCTGATCACACCATCGGTTGGTTTTCTAACTATCTTTCCAATCGGAGGCAATGTGTTCAACATAACGGTACTTTTTCCAGCTATTTAACAGTTAAAAATGGTGTACCACAAGGCTCAGTTTTAGGACCCACTCTCTTTACAATCTACATAGCTAATGTAGGTCACTGCATCCCTGATGCATCCTTACATTTCTATGCTGATGATACAGTTGTTTATTGCCGAGCTAAAACAGTAGCTAAGGCTTTCCAGTTACTGCAATCCGCTTTTGACATCATCCAGTCAGATTTGTTCCGTCTCAAACTTGTCCTAAATGCTGATAAAACAAAAGGGATGTTTTTTTCAAATAGGAAGGCGGTTCCAGCAGATCCTCCTCTGATTTTTTCTTCAAATGGTGTACCTATCGAGTTTGTTGATTCCTATAAATATCTGGGTATCCTGATCGATTCACATCTCTCTTTTAAACTCCACGTGGAAAACCTAGTGAAGAAACTGAAAGTTAAACTGGGTTTCTTTTTCAGAAACAGATCATGTCTATCACTGAATGTTAGGAAACGCCTTGTATCTGTGACTTTCCTTCCCTCCATTGATTACGGTGACATTCTCTACATGAATGCTCCTACAAGCACCCTGCGGATGTTGGATGTTGTCTATCATGGTGCACTAAGATTCATAACTGGTTGTGATTATCGTACCCACCACTGCACCCTGTATTCACTGGTTAACTGGACATCATTAACCTCACGCAGACTCTTCCACTGGTACATTTTCATCTTCAAATCACTTCTTGGTCTGCTGCCCTCATACATCTCCTCCTACATGTCTTTGCGTGAGTGCAGCTACAGTGTGCGCTCTCAGGACATGATTACCTGCAGTGTTCCGTCAGTGAGGACTGAACTTGGAAAAAGGGCCTTCTCCTACTCCGCTCCTGCTTCATGGAATATCTTACAAAAAGATCTGAAGCTCTCGACCTTGACTTCTCTAAATGGTTTTCAGAATCTGTTGGAATCCTGGCAAAAACCAATGCAGATTTGTTCCTGTCTTTGATTTTATACGTCTACCTTATAATGTTTTGCTAGTTTTTTGATACTTTGTTAAAAGGAGGAATGTGTATATGTATATATATATATGTATATATATATATATATATATATATATATATATATATATGTATATATATATATATATATATATATATCAGAGTCAGAGTCAGAGTCAGAGAGAATTTATTGTCATTTGCACCGCATGTAGTACATGTGTTGAAAACGAGATTATGTACACAGGGTCCCAGTTACATCCAACAACAAATGCAAGAGAAAAACAATAATAACATCTAGGATTAACTAAGAGAGACATCAGCTAGTAATACACTAAGCCCTAATGTAGTAGAAAAACATCATTATAAACAGCAGCACGAACATGAGCAGATGGTCACAGATGAACGCAGCAACAAGAAACAGATCAGTATCAGTATGATGTGACATTTTGCAGTGTTTATTCTTATTATTTATTTATTCATGAGTCTGACAGCCTCAGGGTAGAAGCTGTTTCTCAGTCTAGTGGTTCTACATTTGATGCTCCTCAACCTCCGTCCCGAGGGGAGTGGTGCAAAGAGTGAGTGTGCTGGGTGAGTGAGGTCTTTCATGATGCAGGTGGCTCTTTTTCTGCATCTGGAGGTGTAAATGTCTGTGATGGTGGGGAGACTGACTCCCACAGACTTCTGTGCAGCCTTCACCACTCTCTGTAGAGCTTTTCTCTCTGCAACTGTGCAGCCTCCATGCCACACGTTGATGCTGGAGCACAGGACGCTCTCCACTGCACACCTGTAGAACGAGGTGAGGACTGGGCTTCTCAGACCGGCTCGTCTCAGCCGTCTGAGGAAGTAGAGTCTCTGATGACCTTTCTTGATCAGGCTGGTGGTGTTATTGCTCCAGCTGAGGTTATCATTCATGTGTACACCCAGGTATTTGTAGCTGGAGACCACCTCCACCGCAGATCCACCTATATACAGTGGGGTGTGGGTGTGTTTGTTCCTTCTGAAGTCCACAATCATCTCCTTCGTCTTCTTCACATTCATGTGAAGGTTGTTCTCTTTGCACCAGCTCTCCAGATGTTCCACCTCCTGTCTGTAGCTGGATTCATCATTATCTGTGATGCATCCCACCACAGCTGTATCATCTGCAAACTTAACAATATGACAGCCTGGATGTGTGGCTGTACAATCATATGTGAGCAGAGTGAACAGAAGAGGGCTCAGCACACATCCCTGAGGAGAGCCAGTGCTGAGGGTGATGGTGGAGGAGGAGAAGTTGTGGATCTTCACGGACTGTGGTCTGTCTGTTAAGAAGTCTAGTACCCAGTTACAAATAGAGGGGCTTAGTCCAAGTGTGGATAGTTTGTCTATCAGAGTTTGGGGGATCATGGTGTTGAAGGCAGATGTGAAGTCCACAAAGAGCAGACGCACGTATGAGTCCTTCTGATCCAGGTGGGTGAGAGCAGTGTGGACCACGGAGGAGATGGCGTCCTCTGTTGATCGGTTCTCACGGTATGCATATTGATGAGGGTCCTCGTTGATGTTGACGGCTGTCTTGATGTGGGACATGACCAGTTTCTCAAAACATTTAGCGACTATCGGGGTGAGAGCCACCGGTCTGTAGTCATTCAGACCAGTCACTGTGGAGCTTTTTGGGACTGGGATGATGGTGGCGGTCTTCAGGCAGGTGGGAACTGACTCCAGTGCAAGTGAGGTGGTGAAGATGTCAGCCAGCACCTCACAGAGCTGGTCCGCACATTCCTTCAGAACTTTCCCTGGGATGTTGTCTGGACCCGTAGCTTTATGAGGGTTGATCCTTCTGAGACTGCCTCTCACTTCTGCTGCGGTCACTTTGAGGTGCTCCTCGTCTGGTGATGAGGTGAGTCTGGTGCTAGTTGGTCTGTTTGGATCATCAAAACGTGCATAAAACTTATTGAGGGCATCAGGCAGGGATGGGTCCCTGGGGCATTGTTTGCTTTTGCCCTTGTAGTCTGTTAAGCATTTGATGCCCTGCCACATGCTCCTTGGATCATGTGAGGTGAACTGTCCCTCGATCCTCTGTGCATACGCGGCTTTGGCCTTCTTTATGCCATCATCCAGTTCTCTCCTGCACTTTCTCAACTCCTCAGTATCTTTAGACTTGAATGCAGTGTCCCTGGCTGCCAGCAGGGTGCGGACATCCTTATTTAGCCAGGGTTTTTGATTGGGGTAAAATTTAACACACTTTCTTATGGATACATTTTCAGCACATGTACTGATGTAACCCAGGACAGAGGAAGCATAAAGCTCCAGGTCAATTGAATTTCCATTCGTAGCTGCCTCTTTGAAGACAGACCAGTTTGTGTTTTCAAAGCAGTCTCTTAGCATGGGGGAACTATCTTGGCGCCACGATGTTATCACTCTTTGTTCTGGCATCGCACGTCTGAGTGGGGGTAGCTGTCTAGGGACCAATAGCAGGGAGCGATGGTCGGAAGCCCCGATCGGTGGGCGTGGCTTCGCCGTGTACGCCCCCTTCACATTCGTGTAGACCTGGTCTAATGTCTTATTTCCTCGTGTTTCTGTGAAAACGTGCTGATTGAAGGTTGGAAGGATGACACGTAAATCCACGTGATTGAAGTCCCCGGAAACAATGAAAAACCCCTCAGGATATTTACACTGCAGCGAGGTGAGTAAGTCATGAATTTCTTCCTGGGCGTCTTTAGCATTAGCATCGGGGGGTATGTAAACATTGCTTATTATTATCGCTGAATAGTCGCGGGGGAGGTAATGTGGCCGACATCTTATTGTTAAAAGCTCCACAGCAGCTGAGCAGATCCTGCTGATAACGGCACAGTTCGTGCACCAGTCTTTGTTAACGTAAATGCAGACGCCTCCACCTCGCGTTTTCCCCGTAGTCTCGATGCACCGGTCCGTTCTGAAAAATAGTTTATTATCCAACTCGTAAACAGAGTCAGGAGTGTCTTCATTGATCCATGTTTCCGTGAGACAAAGCACCGAACATCTCCTCATCTCCTCCGACGTTGTTACTCTCAGACGAAGCAGGTCCATCTTGTTGTCGAGCGAACGCACATTGGACAGAAATAAAGCCGGCATCGGGGGTTTACCGGTTTTAGCGTCTGCTCGTAGTCTCGTCATTATTCCTGCTCGACAGCCACGTTTTTTCCCTCGAGAGCATCGCTTTCTTTTCTTTCCTCCGCGCATCTGCTTCCAGAAAGATGATCTAAGCAGATCCAATCTTCCGAGCTCTGATTTGAGTTCGTTGCTGATTTCAGCTGTGCCTTGTGGTAAATCCGCTCCAATTCTCAACAGCTCAGTTCGGCTATAATTCACCCGCAAAAAACGCGCAGAGTCAGGTACAAAAACACTATTAAAACTACTAAAAACTGGGAATGTTCTGGGAGCCCATGAAGCTGCTACTGGTCTGAGCGCGGCCATCTTGAGTCTTTATATATATATATATATATATATATGTGTGTATGTATATATATATATATATGTGTGTATGTATATATATATTTTTTTTTTCTCTCTCTCTTTTGTTTTTCTATTGTTTATTGTTTGATTGTTTATTGTTTAAGGAAATTCTACCATTGCTGTTCATTGTTCTTTAGTTTTAGCAGGTTGCTTTCGTAAATGAGCCCATGAGGTTCAAAAGATTTACCTGACTAAATAAAGGTTGAATGAATGAATGAATATGTTCATTTTCTAGAGGTTTGGGCTCAAGAGTTTACAGTACTGTATTGATAAATACATCTTGATAAAAAGATGTACTGTCTCCACCTCCTTTAGTTTAAAGATGATGTCAACAGGACTCAATCAATGTATGCTGCTATGTACTTTTGGAACCACAGTCTGAGACCTATGATTGCGGAGTTTTAATTCTCACCTTCTCCCCACACACAATAATGGTGTCACATGACCAGTCTTTAAAGCAAGAAATAACAAATTATAGTTAACATGCTAGAAAAATGAATATTTGAACAGAGGTGGAGGAGGCAGGAGCTAAAATTTGTCCTAGGACCGTCCTGCGGAGACAGTGTTCCTTTTTTATAAAGCTTTATAATGATTATCTTTAAGATTTCATCTTCTTTCTGCTCCCTTCATTTTATCCTACTTGTATTCTTGTATCTGATGAAACTGTCTTGTATTGTTCTTTTAAAATGAATGAATAAACATCAAATCAAATCAAATCAAAATCTTCTAGAAACATCAAGTTCTAGTTGAATATTAGCAAACTGCTAATTTTTAAGGGAATATTCTTGTTTGTTGTTGCCTTTTGTACATCAGTTCTGTTTTTTAAATGGCTTAAAAACTTTTACTAAAGAAAAATTAGAAATTGGAATAGCTTGCTGCCATTCATTTTTATATAGGAACTTTTATTTGATGTGCTTTCACAGAACTTAAGGTAAAACAAGCAGTACAGTGATGTCCCCTGTCACTGAGGGATTTGTAGTGAATGTTGGTAGTTTT
Source organism: Garcialebias charrua (assembly GCA_038048925.1). NCBI lineage: Eukaryota > Metazoa > Chordata > Actinopteri > Cyprinodontiformes > Rivulidae > Garcialebias > Garcialebias charrua. The sequence continues at coordinate 36,762 of JBBPBX010008228.1, read as the reverse complement.
GAAGATAAGTGTTTTTCT
>JBBPBX010008228.1:1883-36340 GCA_038048925.1 Garcialebias charrua | reverse complement strand
GTCCTGAGTTTTTGCATACTAGTATAAAAAAAGAGTATAAAAAGTATAACTAAAATAAACTAAAGGTTTCTAGCATTGACATTTGCAAAGTGGCAAAGCAGCGTATGAGTTAATGTACACAGTATATGTATGAGGTAGTAGTTGATGTTGTTATAGAGGCAAAAAGTGGCATATGCAGTAAGGCACATTGGGCATCCCTAAATAAGACCGGTCAGAGCACACTGTATATGTATCAGCAGTGGTGTAGATATTAGAGTAGTGTAAATGTAAACAGTAGTAATTAAATGTAAGCAGTAGTAATAAAAGTAAACTAAAAAAGTAAAAAGTAAAATTATAAGGCGCATTAAGCGAAACAAAACAGTCAGATAAGTCAAACTTTCTTCAGCTCATCCACAATAACTCAATATTGTTCAGCTGTACCTCATAAAATCTGTTTGAGGTCAGTAAGTACAACCGTAAGGCTCACTGACGATTTTTGAGAAGATTAAAGGATTTTAAGTGTGCCTTATACTGTAGTCCGAAAATTACGGTAAGTCATGTCTTCTGGGCAGTTTATTTTTGTTGAAACATTTCGTTTTTCATCCAAAAGACTTCATCAGTCCGAGGAGCCACAACAAACTCAGTCCCAAAAGCAGCACGCTCACATAGTGAACCAACCAGTGTGACGTGATAAGATGGTTTCTGGAGTCTGCCCTTTCCCCCATCAACTCCTCTGAGGCAGCCATGGCCAAAGTGGTTCAAATTTACCTGGATTATCCAGATAATCCAGGATTATTGTGCATGAACTTTGATGTTTTGAACCACTTTGGCTATAGCTGCCTCAGACGAGCCGACAGGGAGAGGGAGGGCCACAGACACCATCTTATCACCATCAAACTGGTTCGCCCACTATGTGAGTGTGCTACTTATGGGACTAATTTGTTGTAGCTGCTCGGACTGATGAAGTCCTTTTGATGAAAGACTTAACATTTCAACAAAAAGAAACCATCCAGAGGACCTGACTTAACTTTGTTGGATTATTTACTTCGATTACTGAGCATGAACTTTAATGTTTATTATTATTATTATTATTATTTTGCTTGTTGGCACAGAATGACTAATCCTGGCAATATTATCTGCCAACAGGCACAATGATGCAACACGGGGGTGGCCAACAGTGGCCTTGGCCACCATAGATTAATCTTCAGTCACTCCACCAGCCATTCAAACCATTTAAAAAAAAACACTATTTTAAGCAATATGAAAACTAGAAAGCATGAATCCTAAAATGATTGGAGTGGCTGGTTTATATATTGTAGTGGCCTTCTTGGATTTTGATGCCGCACCCCAGTTTTTGATAGATACATACGCCTAAATGCAGCAAAACACCAAAAATGGAAGCCAGTACCTTAATTATTTTTTTAGATAGCCAGCTCACAAGATAAATGGACAAATGGATGGAAGGTATTTCCAAGCCCTGTCTTCACTTCACAACAGGGGACAAAAAAGTAAAATACATTTGATAACTTATACCAAACCACACTAGTCAAATGAAAGCAATGGTTCAATCATCCGGTATACTTGCCACTATTATGATTGCTTGTTTTATTTTTATTTTTTACATAACTGGACCATTTTTCAATCTAACCTTAGAAAACACTTAGAGGAGACCTCAAAATTGATATTTTAAAAATGTATTTAAAGGGGACCACACATGCAAAATTCACTTTTTAATGTTTTTTTACTAAACTTTGGGTATTTACTTCATAAAAAAACAGTCCTTGTGCCAAAAAAATGCACCCAGTGGTTTATTTACTCTAAGTAGATTTATTTTACTGTGATGAAAACGGTTCGTTTTTGAAATAAAATGGAAGTCAATCGCGCCTGTGACGTCACAGGCGCGAGGACAACCCACCTCAAACCTGAGTCCAGCCCCTCACCTGGTTAGGCTCAACCCACTTCTGTATTAAACACATGACTGTTGTTTTTCATGATTTCATCTCATCTTTTGTTTATATGTTCTTAATTTCATGTGTACAGCACTTTGTTGCAGCTGTGTTTTTTTAAATGGCTTTATAAATAAAGTATAATTGTTATTTTTATGTTTTAGTTCAATTTTTAGTGTATTTGCGATCGCTGCCAACGCGCAGCCGGCAAAAATTAAACGAGCGGACCACAGGCGGAAGGACCGGGTTCGACGGGACCCTCTTCCGGCGCCATGGAGCGGAGCTTCAACTGTACAGCCTTGCTGCAGCCTCGCAGCAGCCTCGCAGCAGTGAGGACCTTCCCCTTACGGATTAATTTACGGGAGACACTTGGTGAACTTTGTGTTGTCTTGACTGGAACAGCGATAACGCCCAAAGTCTCCGAGCGGAGCTGGCGAAAACCGGAAGAGGAACAAGCTAACATTAGCTTCGGATTCGGGTGGTATAATGCTAAAAGGAGCAGCAAACTGCGGCGCGCTCAGACGGGTTTCGGTAAGTTATCTTAAGCTAGCACTAACAGTAAGTCAAATGAGTAATAAAAAAAGAGCTAATTTTAAAACAACAACACATTACAGATACTGGCTGTTATGAGGGCGTTAACAGATCTTTGAAGGGCGTGGACTTCAGAACTTCTATCAGAAACCGGTCGTTCAAAACGAAAGTTAAAAATGGCAGAATTAAAAAGGGTATAATTGATTATCTAAGAATTATTTTGTGCATTAAATTGAAGGAATAGGGTCTAGATAGCACACAGAAATAACATAAAAATGTAAAAAATGCATCTGAGGTCCCCTTTAAACTCTGCCATTAATAATTGGAGTCGACTCCGTCTGTCCATAAGCAAAAATCTCATAAAACACGGGATGAAATTGTCAGAAAATAATCTTTTATAGCACATCGCCATCAGTGATTACCTTTTGGATCCAACTCAGTGTTGGCTGTAACTTATAAATAAAGAAACAACATAGCATAGATGCAAGCCCAGCAGCTTATAGGGCGTCAGCTGAAGTCGTGACCCCGATTACCACAACCAAGAAGTAAATATTTTTCCAAGGTTTGCTTGATTAGATCCCAGAGGGAGCCAGATAGATTGGCCTTATAACACAGCAGATAAAATTAAACATCCTTAAAGCTTCAGTATGTAGCTTTTTTTATGAACATATTTCTTCACTCTGTCACTACCTCCTGACTAGCCTGGCCCTCGCCATTCCTGCACAGCTCCGCTCAATTCTCATTTCCCTTCACTGCACAGTCTGGGACTTCACCCACCCACAAGGATTTCTCCGGTAGATTTTTGTTCGGACCAATCAGAGAACAGAAGGGGTGGAGTTTTGGACCCTAACCCACGCCCCCACCAGTCCCAGCGCGCAGCGTCCTATAAAAGGGCTCTGCCAGCGCTCAGTCAGCGAGCAGCGGCATGTTCTCATTCAAAGCGATGCAAAGCGATGCAGGATTGTTTTATATGTGACACAAATTTATTAATTTCCCCTTCTTAATCCCTTATCTGGAGTTTTCTTTTGTTTTTTCCCCCCAAAAGTTAAGTAATCGCTCCCTCGTCCTCCTTCTCCTCCACCCTCCTGCTGAGTAAAATGAACACGGAAATGCCTCAGGTTGTCACGAGAATTAAACTCGGGTTTTATTGCTGACCGAATCCCTGCAGATTTTCTGGTCTTTTGGTGAGCTGCATGGACCAGCGATCCATGGTTTGATTTTATTGTATTAAAACGTTTTATAACATATAAACACTGAGTTTGCGCAGCGAGAGAAACGCTGCAGGAGGCAGAGCAGCTGCCAGTCAAGTTCACCAGAGCACGGGGGGTGGCTCTGAGGGGAGGGAGCAGAATGCTTTCCCTGTTCAAAAGATCCAATGGTTTTGTTCCTAAGCAGAGCCCACGCCTCCAGCAAGAAACGTTTTTCAATGGGAAAAGTCCAGACCCTAGTACGAAGCGAAGTGAAGGACAGGGTCTGGTTTAAACCAGGCTACCTCCTGACAGACTGATGTTAGCCAGGTAATCTCTGAAAAAAAAAAAAAAAAAATTGTCCCCTTGCTTCTCCAGGTGGTAAATAAGCATTTCTAAAAAGAAAAGGTGACCCACCATTTTCCAGCCAATAAAAACAGAGTTTGTAACCAGCCAATAAAAACAGAGCTTGAATTTGAATCAGCCAATAAAAACAGAGCTTGAATTTGAAATTTAACAGACCACAAGGGGGCAGAGCCATATATGGCTCTGAGGGGGAGGGATCAGAATGCTTTGCCTGTTGAAAATATTTCTAAGTGCTGCAGTTCTACAGAAACTGCATACTGAACCTTTAACTTCCAGTAGCCCTGACACATTTAGATTCACAAGTATATTTTGACAACATACTGTATATGGTAATCATGTACCAGGCAAGCACTCATTTTTGGCAGCATTTGTTTTCATTAGAGAAACAACTAGGACAGTGGTGGAAAAAGCTTTATGAAAAACTTTGCTAACCATCGTCTGCCGTTGTATACCGCATTCTAAAATCCAAAGGTTAATGGTCAGTCGTTTAAAAGTATTTCCCTAAAAGAAAGTCCTTATGTACAATATATTTTGAGCAGATTATGTGTATAAATCTAAAAGGACTGAAAAGTTGAAGCAGTTGCGGCCCTGACCCGGATAGCTGACCTTCCTTTGAGGAAGAGTTCAGAAAGAAGTTTCCTATGGGGATCAATAAAGATGGAGGAAGAGTGAAAACATCCCCAAAGCGAGCCAAACAGAGTGGATGTGTTGTGTTTTTCATGCCTACTTTCTGTCTCCCCCACTCAGATTTCCACCCTGCGGCGCCAGGGCCGGACTCTGCTCTCCACTGTGCCAGAGACCGCTGAGAAAGAAGCTCACTCTCTGTTTGTTCAAGAGGTAAAACCTGGATACAAGCCTTCTTTGTCTATTCTCTGTTCGGCCATCTTGGCCTCTGTGACAGGACTACTTCCCTGCGCTGTCCTTCAGTTTAAGCATGGCACGGTTTAACCAAAACATGGGTGATTTATCTCAGTCCAGCCCAAGGATGTCCAATCTTGGTCCTCGAGGATGACTATCTTGCATGTTTTGGAGGTTTCTCTGCTCCAACACACCTTATTTTAAATAATAGGCAATAAACACACTTTTGCTGAACATGAAGAGGTAATTAAAATGATTGACTGACTATGATTTTAATGATTCAATCAATTAGAAACAAGTGTGTTGGAGCAGAGAAACAAGTACACAGATTAAACATCCTTAGTTTAGAGTCCAGGGGTCTCAACACTGGTCCTTGCGGAACACCATTCTGCATGTTTTAGTTGTTTCTCTACTCCAACACACCTGATTCAGTGATTTAATTACTTCCTTAAGTTCGGCAGAAACCTGCTGTTAATCACCCTTTCATTCAAATCAGGTGTGCTGGAGCAGAAGAAGAACTAAAACAATCAGGGGGGTGTTCCTCAGGGACCAGGGTCGGGAACCACTGATTTAGACAGATGAACATGCATTCATATAATCAAAGTTCATGCTCAATAATCCAGGTAAAAAAATCCATCCACACACACATACACACACACACACATAAACACATACACACATACAGTACATCATTTTTATCCACTTCTTCCATTTTGGGTCACGGGGGTCTCTGGTGCCCATGTCCAGCAATCACTGTGCGAGGGGTGGGGTACAACCTGGACATGTCACAAGTCCATCACAGGGCCACAGAGACAAATGAGACAAACAACCATTCACTCTCTCACTCACACCTAGGGGCAATTTATAGTCACCAATCAACCTAACGTATGTTTTTGGTTAAAAAAAATCCAATAGAGTTAAGTCAGGTGCTTTGGACGGTTTGTTTGTGTTGAAGCATTTCGTCTTTCATCCAAAAGACTACTTCAGTCCGAGGAGCCACAACAAACTCAGTCCCATAAGTAGCACACTCGCATAGTGGGCCAACCAGTTTGATGGTGATAAGATGGTTTCTGGAGTCCACCCTCTCTCCTGTCAACTCCGAAATAATAACATGCATTAATAACATAATGCACATTATTATTTCTAATGAAAACAGCTTTTTCATCTGCTAAATCTCAGTTTATTGCCACCATTTTGTGTGGATGACAGTGAATATGTGTATTTGTATGTATACTGCCTCTTAGGCAGAGACGACGGGAGAGAGGGCGGACCCCAGAAACCATCTTATTGCCATCAAACTGGTTGGCCCATTATGTGAGTACTGTACTGTATACTACTTATGGGACTGAGTTTGTTGTGGCTCCTCGGACTGATGAAGTCTTTTGGATGAAAGATCATGTTTCAACACAAATAAACCATCCAGAGGACCTGACTTAACTTTTTGGATGCATTCCTATCTTTAAATCTGTACAAATGCTGGAGCTCAGATAATGTAACATGATGCCAATAGCATGCAGAAGAACCATATACGGCCACAACAGTACACCTCATGCTGCTCAACTGCTTGGGCACACAATGCTGTGCATTACATTTTTCAACCAGTGTGGTTGTGTACCCATCACTGTACACTGTGCTCATTGGTCAGTTGGTCATCATTATCTACATGTAGGCTCTCACACTGGTTCATCTTAATCTATAAATCACTCCTTGGTCTGCTGCCTTCTTATATCTTCTCCCACTTGTCACGTCGTCAGCAGTTACGGCGTGTGCTCTCAGGGATTCATTACCTGCAGCGTACCCTCAGTGCGACCTGAACCCAGCAAAAAGGCTTTTTCTTACTCTGCGGCTGTAACCTGGAACACCTTGCAAAAAGATCTCAAGCTCTCGATTTTGATTTCAAAGCCAACGTTTCTTTATTTGTCATTCGCACTAGAGCTGTCATTTCTAAACTGGGCCCAAAACGCGGGCCCGAATCACCGGACCCAAAGCCCGGGCCGGCCCAACCCGAATTTGGGCCAGGCCATAATAATGTGCAGAATGGGTGGGCCGGGCCAATATCAGGCTTTTGATTGCGTCAGAGAACACGCACGGCTGATGATCCAATTATACAGCAACATGGCTTGCCATACATTCACCAGCCGCATGCTGGCATTTGACAACGAGCATACCGGCCTTGAAAGAGGTAAAATAAAGTTCAGTTAAGCTTCAGATGAGACTACCGGTACTGCCAGGAAGCGGTCCATCGCCCAAATGGACGTTCAGCCGCTGCTCTCAGCGGACGCCCTCGGCTGACAATCCAAACAGGTGAGATCCCAACGCAGACATGTCAGAGCAGGGTCCATGTTTGAATAATGCAGAATTCAGGCAGAAGCATGGATTTAATGTGCTTTGATGGCCATGAAAGGACAAACACCCCCTCAGTTCCAATCTTCTGCCCCTTTTATTCAGTTGCATATGTCCGCCGACCATTACTAACTATATAAGCAGTCAAAGCTTAATTAAAAACATCGTTGTTTTTTTTTTCAGGTTCGGACCTTTACTGTTAATTTTTCGGGTTGGGTGGGTTTAGGAAATTATGGCTACGGGCTGGAGCCAGTTCAGGTCTGATTTTTTTGGGCCTGAATGCAACTCTAGTTCGCACCACATGTGGTGGAATGAAATAGTGTACACAGGGTCCCAGTTACCCTGCGTACACAATTTCATAATGGATTTCTTTAAGGGATTTTAAACATTCGATAATGTCAATAGAAATATCAAAGCAGATTTCTTGTTTTTAGTATTTTGCCTATGGCATCTTGATTTGACCGTGTTTATAACTTCTTTTATTTGATGTTAATTGCTTTTAGTTGAATTGTTGTTGTTGTACTTTATATGTTGTCTGTCTAAAACAGGTCTATCTTGCAAATGAGTCCTTGTGACTCAGTGAGACTAACCTGTATAAATAAAGGTTGAATGAATGAGTATGTTGCTCACATACTCATTCATTCAACCAACCAGCATACTGATCCCACAGGTGTTCAAGGAGGATGAGGTCAGAACTGTAGGAAGACCACTCCATCCTCTATACTCCAAAATTGTAGGGGTAGTCCTTGATCAACGTCATTCTGTTGGGACTACTTTTGTCTTCTTGAAAGACAAAATTCAGTCCCAAATTCAGACCCAGACTGTGGAGATCCCTGGTTCCTCACAGGTGCTGATAGTCAGATGCCAATCATACACCTGGTTGTCATCACCTGGTGTACCAAACACTCAAAACAAGAGTCCATAGCAAAATAAGCTGATTGGCAGAAAAGATTTGATAAGTTTTTCATCAGTGCAACTCACATATTCACATCAGCTTATTCAACGTTTAGAAGTACCGGTACTTTCCTTTCACTAAATTTAAAGAGAGGTGAAAAATGGCACAGAACGCATCAGTTATGTTGTTTTATAGTTTTGAATTAACTTCTGTTTGTGTTCTCCACCTTCACGTGTCTTCACATGTCTCCTGAGAGGGTTGGCTGTTTCGAAGGAGCTGTGAGCTTGAGTTGGTTTGGGTTGGGTCTAGGTGATAGTCCCAATGCAGCCAAGAATGACATCATTCCTACATCTGGAGCAGCTTTGCTTTCTTCTACACATGGGATGTTTCTTTCTTTCTTGTTTTTACTGAATTTGTGAAGTTATTTTTGTGACCTTCTGACTCATTCTGTATGAAAGCGCAATTTTTTTTAGGGTTATGCCTTTTAATATATCAAGATCCCTGTTGAGTCTGTGTGACGCAAGAAATCTTACAGTCCGACGTCTTTTAAATCTGAACAGGATGACACGACTTACTATCAAGACTTTATAATGTCGTGACTTGTACGTGTCACACATAGTATGACACATATACAATTTTTCAAATCACACAGTGTGTGCTAACCTTTAGCAGAGTCCTTGACTCAAAAGGTCAGGGTTACTTAGGTGGAACATGGGGAAGAATTTAATATGAGTGTTTTAGCTAATCAGTATTTTTGATAATACTTTCAAGCCTGTAGGTGTCGCTTGCTAGATTCGGCAATGTATTTGTTCTACCCATTCTCTTAGAAAAAGCACTTTAGAGTGAATCCTAATGCATTCCCTTGTCTTCCCTTCACCCTCTTTCTGTCTCTGCAGTGCATCAAAACATACAAGTCTGACTGGCACGTGGTCAACTACAAGTATGAGGAGTATTCTGGAGACTTCCGCCAGCTTCCAAAGTGAGTGGATGTGTTTTAGAAGCAGATGTACAAATGGTTTTAATTGAGTACTGTATGTATCTTCGTAACTCCTTTTGTCTGAATTCAGTATACTGCCCAGTACTCACTAGCCCCAACTCCTTAAGATCTACCAGTGCTTGAAATGGGCCTTTACTCACTGGTACACAGTTAACTTCACTTCAGTTTGTTTATATAGCACCAGTTCACAACAAATGTCCCAGGACACTGTACAAAAGCATTCCCATACATTATTAATGCCAATTACTTTGTAGTAAAATGTTTTCTATCAAATGAAGCCAGCAGATTGCATTGAATCTCCACTTCATTGCAACTTTCCATCCTGAGCAGCACACAGGTGACAATGGAAAGAAGAAGAAAAAACTCCCGTATAACAGGAAAAACCTACCAGCAAAACAGGACTCATCATAGGCAGCCATCTGCCTCGACTGGAAACACAGTATCAGAAATTTCTTATCCTTAGCATATTGTAATTTTTATAGCATACCACTGCTTTTCATAAAACATTGGAACAAACCATGTGGATATCCCAACTGGGCTTTTGTCAAGTCAGCGAGGAAATCTGCTAAACACAATAATGAACAGAAAAAGACTAACAGACGAAAAAACATTGTCATTCCTTATGTTGCTGGAGTCTCAGAGAATTTCAGAAGGATTTTCAACAAACACAACATCCCAGTACATTTCAAACCCAGCAGAACTCTCAGACAGAGGCTGGTGCATCCTAAGGACAAAACACCAACACACAAACAGAGTGGTGTAGTGTACGCAGTCCAGTGCAGCGAGGACTGCCCAGACCGCTACATTGGAGAAACTAAGCAGCCCATCCACAGAAGAATGTCCCAACACAGGAGAGCAACCTCCTCTGGACAAAACTCAGCTGTTCACCTCCACCTCACGGACAAGGGTCACTCTTTTGAGGACCAGAATGTGCAAATTTTGGACCGAGAGCACAGATGGTTTGAGAGGGGTGTGAAGGAAGCTGTTTATGTTAAGAGAGAAAAACCTTCTCTTAACAGAGGAGGAGGTCTGAGATTTCAACTTTCTAAGACTTATAACTCAGTTCTGGGGCTGATTCCCAAACGTTTTACACCGGATGGGAGCAGAGGTGTCTTGTCTGTGAATTAGACTAGCAAAGTTTTTTTGAGAAACCTCTGTTGTTGGTTTGGGAGGGTGTTTTTGTCAATTTACATACAGTTGTGTGTCTTCTGTCAGAGACCTCAAGGGAACTCCCTACTGTTAAGGTGTGATCTGTCAATTTACATGTATGTGTTACCTCAGTTTGAAATTTACATACCCGGTATGTTGGTGCGTGACTCACTGTTATAACTCCACGCGCACACAGTCTGTTTTTTGAATTGATAAAGCTCCTCGGATGAGAAGCGAAACGTCTTGTTCAACAAATAAAGTCCAGTTGATCTTGTATTGAACGCCTTTTTTGATTGGAACAAAACATATGTATAACATCTAAAGCCAGTATCTCACTAGGCTGCAACTGTGATGAAAGCACTTGCAAGAGTCTCCAGTGTCAAAAAACAATTTCCGGGGTTCTCAAATTCCTTGCCTTAGTCACAGAGGCTCACATTTAATTTTGTTTCTTACATTTGAACACGTTCAAAAAGTTTTGTGACAATTTTCTATTAAAGCAGTTCCAAAATTGTTGCAGGAGTCTCAAACCCGTCTCAGTTTTGTTGCAAGCATCTCAAACCTGTAAAATACAGTAACTCCTACAAAAGAGCCCTACTTGATTAGAAAACAGATGCTACAGCCCTGAATGTCCAGATCTAAAAAAAAACAACAACATTGATAAATAAAATATTATTATACATATCTTTCAGGCCTGTCGCGATAAACAATAAATCAATTAATGGCATGATGAATGAAAATTACCGACCTCATTTTCATTTACCGGCTTTATTGTTTTTTCGTTTCTCTCTCTTTCTACTGAAGACAAGGCTCAACTCCGGTGCTCTTCACTGACCCCTCCCTTTCGCTTTTCTCTTTAAAATCTGTTTTAACCATCCAAAATCGCATTTTTGGATCGTTAAACGCAGCTAAGCTGAGAAGCTAAGCTACGAGCTAAGCTAACAGGCCGACCTCGGAAATAAACCTTCATCTTGTTGAAGCTCCAAAATTCATGGTTGAAACACGTGCCATCATCTCAAAATGTGTTTTTCTCTGCAAAAAGAAGCTGAGAACGTGTTTACTGATTTGAAAAAAATTTAAAAAAATTATAAGAGACACGCTGCTCAACTTTCCTTCTTTGGTTCAAACTGTTTTATACTGCCATCTGGTGGTCAAAAAAGGTACTACACTCCAAACAAATCAACATTTCTTCTTAAATTTGACAATTAAATATTGTTAAATTTCAAACAATATTATCGCTTATCACAATAATTTCTGAGACAATTAATCGCCCAGCAAAATTTGTTATTGGGACAGGCCTACGTACATATTAACGTATATATTTCACATTATTAGTGTTTAGCATATGTCTTAGATCTTTTAGTGTATTGTTTAGCATTCGTTTAGCGTATATCTTAGTGTACAGTTACTGTGTATACTGTTACTTTTTATACTTTATATTTTTGCTATTTTTGAGTGTAACTGTGACCTTGAGTACACAATTTCGTTCCACCTCATGTCCCACATGTGATATGAATGACAATAAAGATACTTGAACTTGAATAGTTGTTAAAAATGGTAACTAGTAAAAGTCCTAGTTATATAGCACCTTTCTATGTGATCAAGACACTCAAAGCACTTTACACTACAATCTGTGCCCTCATTTATCCATTCATACAGCACTCTACTAGATCTTTACACAGATTAATCAGTGCTTTATCACATTCAAACACCAATGGGACACACATCAGAGGTAATGAGGGGTTCAGTGTCTTGCCCAGAGAGAATTTGGCATGTGACTGTTGGTGGAACTGAACCCCAAACTCTCCCATTGGAGGACGACCGCTCTAACCACTCAGCCACACCCGCCAATTTATTAATAAAAGCTGGTCTAAATCTATCAGTCTTGATTTCAATGTTTACTCCAGTTGATTTAAATATCATAAATGTAGGGGACAGTTGCCAAGGTCGGTACAGAACAAAATAATGGCTTAGAATACAGTATTGCTAGCCATTTGTCAAAAATAGGTTGTGATTTTCAAAAATTTATCACACAAACATGACCAAATGGCTTGCTGGTTACAAACTAAAGCCCCTTTCATAAGACGGTTCAGTCCGGGTTTGATGCGTGTTCAGTCCTCTAACGAGCATTCATTAAAAAAAAAAAGAACGCGGATTGGCGAGTTGATTTGATCCGCCCCTGATACGCAAGCAGAGGTAGTGTTAAATCCGGATCCGAGCCGGGCAAACCCACTTTTGAATGCAAGATGCACGATCCGCGCTCAGAATACAGATGACATCAGTGTGTGCGACCGCAGGATTAATCAACAGCAGATTTATTAACAAAGGAATATTAAAAATGACACGAAACGACTGTATAAGCTAGTTTCGCTTTTTTTCCCCATCTCTCTCTCCAGTGGCACTGTGTGTGTGTGTGTGTGTGTGTGTGTGTGTGTGTGTGTGTTGGATTAGGTTCTATTTGGGGTCTTGAAAACGTTTACACAGTCCGCTGTGTGTGTGTGTGAGTTGAATTAGGTTCTATTTGGGGTCTTGAAAACGTTTACACAGTCCGCTGTGTGTGTGTGTGTGTGAGTTGAATTAGGTTCTATTTGGGGTCTTGAAAATGTTTACACAGTCCGCTGTGTGTGTGTGTGTGTGTGCGCGCGCACTGATCGAGGGACACAGCTCCGCTGTGTGTGTGTGTGTGTGTCCGTGTCTGCTGCGAGTGACATCCGCTCCCTCCAGCGCGCGCGCACAGGGGGAGGGAGGGAGACGTCAGGGAACTGTACATTTATTACAGAGGAAAAATTAAAAATGACACGACAACTTGTACACGTCTGATCTGTCCCACAATAAATATGTTGCGGTCCAGTTCAACTCAGCTCCGCCTCTTCGGCTTCATTTCTGAACACGTTTTTGAGAGCGGGACCTGTCCGCCTTCACCTGTTGTCTTATGAATGACCAGGAGTGTTAAAGCCGGACTGGTCTGTGCGGGAATAGCGCGGATCTGATTTATGAAAGGGGCTTAAATATTCTCCTGCACTTCAACTGAAACTTCACCTACATTCTTGCAAATATGAGTTGCTTACTAGTCTCTGAGTTTTGTGATCCAGCATAACATAAAACTCTCATGATTATGGGTTGAAAACCATTAAAGGTGCAGTCTGCAGTTTCTGTAGAACGCAGCACTTAGAAAAAATTTCAACAGGGAAAGCATTCTGATCCCTCCCCCTCAGAGCCATATATGGCTCTGCTCCCCCTTGCTCTCGCTGAAATTCAGCTCTGCCTCCTTAGCTCCGCCTCCACTGCATGTCCTGTCGCAGCCGCTGCGAAGTTCTGTGTTTATATGTTAATAAAACGTTCTAAAAAATAAAATAAAAACATGGAGCGCTGGTCCAGCACACCAGAACACCATGAAATCTGCTGAGCCTCGCGCAGCCACGTTGAACCCAAGTTTAATTCGCTCGTGACAAATTCATTCATTTCCTCATTGTTTCAGTCATGGAGTCAGCGGAGGAGGAAGCGATCACTTGACTTTTGGCAAAAAAACAAAAGAAATGTCCAGATCAGGGATGAAGAAGGGGAATTTAATACATTTGTGTCACATACAAAACAGTTTTGCATCGCTTTGCAATCCTTTGAACGAGAACGTGCGCGGCCGCTGGGGCTGGGACAGGCGGGGGCGTGGGTTAGGAGCGTGAGAAGTGAGAAGCTCTGTTTTTATTGGCTGGTTAAAAACTCTGTTTTTATTGGCTGGTTAACGGCGGGTCACTGTGGGTTTAGAAATGCTTTTAGTAACACCTGGAGAAGCAAGGGGAATATAGTTTTTTTCTGAGATTACTTTGTCTAACATCAGTCTGTCAGGAGATAGTGACAGAGTGAAGAAATATGTTAAAAATATATTTTTTAGAAAACTTACAGACTGCACTACAGAAACTGCAGACTGCACCTTTAAGTCATGACGGTCTACATGGCTTCTAGGGAATCCGAGGTATTTCCCCCTCACTTTAAGAACTGTTTTCAGCCCACTGACAGATTTAACCTGAACCCAATGTAGTTGTTTGCCAAGGAGGCTTGAAAGCTCCTTTGCAACAACAATAGAAGACACCCTGTGTTTTTTCAACAAAGATATACAGCTCTATTCTGGGAATACTGGTGTTATTAAGACAAAAAGGAAAGTCCCACCATGCATTGTGTGTCCTTCGGCAGTCGTCTTTCCTTGAGCACAGGAATAAGCTTAACAGATGTTGTGTGCAATGTTTGAAACATCATAGAGTAAAAGGTAGACGGACCCTACCCTTGTCCTTGAAGGTATTTATACTAGTTCCCAAGAGAAGGCCGGGTCATGTAGAGTTTAAAGAGCAAACCGTGCTTCTGTGGGTTGAGTTGCACTTAAACAGCTGCACATTTGCAGCTATACCTTTTAAATATGGAAGCTTGGGTGATGTGATGGGATCAGCTGCTCAAAGGAATGTGCCGTTAACCCCCAAAGCACCTTGGGGGAACAAATGTGTACATTCTGCTTATTTGCTATTTTTGATTCTCAATATATATATATCAGTCTAAAGGGTAATTTCATGAACTTGGGCCAGGATTTGATTTTTAATATTATTATTTTTTTATTTCATGACCCCCTCTATTGCAAGGTGTATAGAAAGGTATACACTCTTTACCCTAAAGCCTGATTTGGTCCCACTGACTCCCATTATAACCACATATTTTAATGTACTGTAACCCTGACATTATATGATGTTTTTTTCATGAATACCTAATAAATCTAAGCCTCTATCTTCAAAATAAAGGGAAAACAGGTATTACCGTAATATATATATGTACTGTATATACTGCTCAAAAACTAAAGGGAACACTCAAACAACACAATATAACTCCAAGTAAGTCAAACTTCTTTGAAATCAAACTGTCCACTTTGGCAGCACGGTGGCACAACTGGTAGAGCTGCTGCCTCTCAGCGAGCAGGTCCCTGGTTCAAATCCTGGTCCGGGGGTCTTTCTGGGTGGAGTTTGCATGTTCTCTCCGTGCATGCGTGGGTTTTCTCCGGGTGCTCCGGTTTCCTCCCACAGTCCAAAAACATGCATGTTAGGCTGATTGGTAACTCTAAATTGACCCTGGGTGTGAGTGAGACAGGTCCCTCTTGTAAATGAGTCCCCGTGGCTCAACGAGGCTAGCCTGTATAAATAAAGGTTGAATGAATTAATGAAAATACAGTTTTTGTTATACAATATTAGTACTTTTATAAATATAGAAACAAGTTATCACCCAAACAATCAAGAGAATAAAATGTGTTTTCATATGCACTATGGGTGAGCACAAATGTGAAAACTTAAGCCCCCAGTATACTGTTCTTTGTGCCCAGCGCCGCTGGACTGGCGTGAGCTGCGCGCAGGCAATTCATATTATACTCTGTGCAAGCGCAGCTCTCTGGAGTGCAGGCTACAGGACAAATTGAGGTCGCTGATTGGTCATTTGCTGACACGCGAGGCAGTTTATCAACGCGCGCGCGTAGGCGTAGTAAAATCTGACCTTGGCGCGCTCACGCCCGTGATCAAAGGCTTTTGCCGCGGCGCTCCCACGGCGCCGAGCGGCGTGAGGCAAAAGAAACAGGTATATTGGGGCCTTTAGGGACTAAGTCTTTAAAAATAAAAAATAAATCAACTTTAGATTTCTATTCAATGATTAAACTACAGACATACATACACACACGCACGCACGCACGCACGCACGCACACACACACACACACATATCTAGTAGTATTCATGGGCATGACCTAATTTTACATTTTATGAAATGCAGCACAGGTGTGGAAAAGTGGGCGGAGCCTGCTCAGGTCAGTTAACCTAGTTTATCAAAGCAGTTTGGCTTTTGCTTTGTTTTAGCAAGGATGGAAATATNTATTCTTAAAGTGAAGTATTTTTTTCTGGAGGGAAAAATGTTTAGCATTTTAAAAATGAGATATAAAGTTCTATCTATCTTATCTTAAACATACAGGTATTAGGAAACATAGTGAAATTTGAACCCTCAAATCAAAACTTTCTTCTTTATCAAACTCTTTTTACTGATCAGCAGTCTTCTTCTTTTTCTTTCAAATCTTTCCACAGTTTCACACGATCTATGGTTGGCTCTGTTGCAATAGCAATTGCTTTAGCAAGAGTGCAGTAATTGTAGTTCAAAGGGATTTCTTGAACGTAATCCTTTTCTGGGGCGTAAGTGGGAAGGATGCCCAAGTGATGCATACACATCCCCAAATACGCATCTTCTATGAAAAGAGCTTTAACATGTCTGGATGCTTCAACAAGTTT
Source organism: Garcialebias charrua (assembly GCA_038048925.1). Lineage (NCBI taxonomy): Eukaryota > Metazoa > Chordata > Actinopteri > Cyprinodontiformes > Rivulidae > Garcialebias > Garcialebias charrua. Next base: position 19,795 of record JBBPBX010008228.1, on the reverse strand, counting down.
TTTGGGGAGGTCTAGTGAGAAAACATAGCCCAAACCATAAGGGTAAGGAGGGTAAAATGAAAAGGGTACAACCTCCTTAGGCATGTACCATTTAGATTCTTCTTCCCTGAACGGTGTAGAAGAATCCACCACTTTACCAGTCAAGTAGTTTGTTTTGTGAGCCTTGCGGAGCAGCTTGATCAGATTGGCCATGTTTAGAAAAATGTCTGAATCAATCTTCATGGCGTAAGAAGCTGTGGAGCAGTACAAGTCTAGCCACTCCAGCATCACCATGGTCTTGATGGTAAGGTTCTTGTAGCAGTCCACAAAGTCGCTCTGAATCAGATCTCGATGCTCGAAGCTTTCCTGCAGCAGCTGCTCTTGAACCTGCTGGGAATCTTCTCCGGTTTGCATCCCCAACAGGAAGAACGTTTTCACCACTATTTCTAGATCTATGCCCTCAGTTCCCCAAGTGCTGCGGATGATGTCCCGGTGAGCTCTGTTCCGCGGCGCCACATGAACCACCACAACCAGAAATGGGTTCTCCTGGTGGCATTGGCGAGGCTCGTTTATCGTAAAGTGGTACTCAGAGGGGTACTCCACAAAGTACGGTCCAGGAGGTACATACGGAACCAGTGTCGGTTTGGCAGCTTGTGTCTGTAGCACCGGTTGAATCTCCATCACAGGAACTTTAATTTGTTTTTTTCACGTTTACCTCATGCGGTGAGGAAATATTCTTAGTTTGAGAAAGTACAGCTGAGGTGGCTTCGGTTGGAAACCCAGCATTTTTTGCAGCAGCTGTCTTCTCAGCTTGAGGTCCATTTGTGTTGTCTGAGGCTAACTTTTGCTTTGCAGGATCAATGGACATTTTCGTTGAATTATGTTGTATCCATTGTTTAGGGTTCCACTCCATCGCCATGTCCTTTTTGATGATGCAGATGTAGAAAAACGCAGCTGTCAGAACCAGAACGAAGAAGAGGCAGCTATGCTGTGACAACCATTTCTGTGGTTTTTGACATCTAATCATGTCAGTATTCATCACTTTGTGGCTGAAAGAAAAGAAAAAACATTACTAAGCAGTAGGCATGTAACGGTACAAGTGGGTGTACCGAACCGTTTCGGTACACCACGTTCGGTTCGGTCCAACTGCGTACCGTTTCGGTTATTTTTTCACTCATTAAACGTTATTGTCTATGGAATATATGCACCGCGGAACAAAATTTCCTGGGCGCGTTTCAGCACGGAGCTATTATCGCGCGGCACGCGCAGCTTTTAGCCGTTAGCATCTCGTGTCGTGTGGTCTCCTGTTTGTGAACGTTATAGCTTTCTTGTTAAAAGACGAGTGCGCACGCAGCTTGTGTGGACTTTGTTTCATGAAGACTCTGCAGCAGCAACACGTCTAACGTGAACGCGCTGGAAACTATGTCATCCGAACGTGAATGAAGAAACATCAGCTGTATTAAAACTACTTCATCCGAACGTGAACGAAGAAACAGCAGCTTTATTAAAACTACTTCATCCGAACGTGAACGAAGAAACAGCAGCTGCATTAAAACTACTTCATCAGGTAATCAGAGCGGTCCAGAGCAAACGCAAGCTGTATGAGTTTTTAAATCTCTGAATTTAAGCCTGAACGTTGTTATATGCACAGGCTTTAAAGTTACTGAGCCATTCATAACGTCAACACTTCAAAAAGTTTAGCACTTTGAGATTTTTATTAAAGGTGGGGTCTGCGATATTTGAACACTCTGGGACTCTCTGGGACTTAGAAATATTTTCAGCGCAGAAAAGCATTCTGCTCCCTCCCCTCAGAGCCATATATGGCACAGTCCGTGCTTCTGGTGAACTTGGGATCTGCTCCGCCCCCTGCTTCTGTCTGCTCAGAGCCGCTGCGATATTCTGTGTTTATGGTAATGAAACCTTCTAATAAAATAAAATAAAACCATGGAGCGCTAGTCCTACATCACAAAATCCAGCAGAAATCATCAGAGGTTCACGAAGCAACGTTTGGACATGATTTAATTCGCTCGTGACTTCCTCATGTCGCTGCGCTGGTCTGGAATGTCTGGAATGCTCCACCTCCTCCTGTCTCTGCGCTCCAAAGTTCTGTGTTTATATGATAATATAACTGTTTATAAAACCACGAATCACTCATCCAACAACAGAAAATCCAGCAGAAAACAACAGAGGTTCACGAAGCAACGTTTGGACATGATTAATTCGCTCGTGACTTCCTCTTTCTGACAGCGCTGGTCGGAATGTCTGGAATGGAATGCTCCGCCTCCTCTACATGTCCGCTCGGAGCGCTGCAAAGTTCTGTGATTATATGATAATAAAACCTTTTAATAATATTATAAAACCATGGAGCAGTTGTACAACAACAGAAAATCCAGCAGAAATCAGCAGAGGTTCACGAAGCAACGTTTGGACATGATTAATTCGCTCGTGACTTCCTCATGTCCGTCAGCGTTTCTCATTCCTGTCAGTGAAGGATGAAGCGATCACTTGACTTTTTGCAAAAAAACAAAATAAAAGTCCAGCTCTGTGATGAAGAAGGGATATTTAATAAATTTGTGTCACATACAAAACAGTCCTGCATCGCTTTGCAATCCTTTGAATGAGAACGAGCTGCGGCTGGGACAGGTGGGGGCGTGGGTTGGGGCGTGACAAACAACTCTGTTTTTATTGGCTGTCAGTGTCCTGGTCACTCTTGTGTTTTCAGTGTTTTTATAAATGCTGATAGAGAAGCAAGGGGACAATAGATTTTTTCAGAGATTACTTTGTCTAACATCAGTTTGTCAGTAGATAGTGACTGAGTGAAGAAATATGTTAAAAATATATTGTTTGAAAAGTTACAGACTACATTACAATCTTACACACCCCAGCTTTAATGAAAAGTGCGGTATAAATTGAATTTATTATTATTATTAGCTCTTTATGAAAAAACTAACTGATGTTGTCAACAAGCCCTGGAGCTCATTAAAGCCCTGCCATGATGATGAAGAGTGAGAGATTCAACCGTTCAAGAGGTATTGTTCTTTTATTATTATTATCTAAATAATTTTTTTTTAAATCATAATCTTATTAACTTGTTTTTTTTTACCTCCAGTCTGTGACAGAGGTAGCTGCTCTCTCTTCCACTTCAGGGAAATCCACCTGCAGCTAAGAAGTGTGTGATGACTGAACTGAACTCTGAACTTTTCCAGGACCTGTCCCACCAAGAAGAAGTTGTGAGTACAGTAATGAGGACAAATACAGCCACACTGCTGCTACTGGACAAAAACTTGATTAGTTAGATTGTAAACAGTCTGTTGCTGCTTATTGTTCTGGTTCTGACTGTTATTGTATTTATTAAGATTTTTATTATTGTTCATATAGTTTATTTATTGTAGAGTGCTGTTTATTTAAAATATCATCCAAATGGGTCACTTTTATTTATTACTACAATACAATACAAACGTATTTTTGGCATATTTTCAAAATAAACATTTTGTAAGTCTTTATTTTGTCTTTTTTTTTTTGAGATCCACCTGGTGGTGGTTGGGTTAAATGCAGAGACCAATTTCGTCTGTCAAGTATGGGAAACATACACAGATGACAAATGTGACAAATTATTATTATTATTATTACATGCTGACATACAGCATTGTAAGAGGGGGACAGTTGGAAATGAGGCCTCTGGCCCTGTTTAATTATGGACGGTTTCTTTACACAAAGATGGCCTCCTTTACCCCTCTCTCAAACCATTTTTCTTCTCTATCAAGGATGAGAACATCTTCATCCATGAAAGAGTGACCACTGGCCTGGAGATGAGACACAATATTACTCTGTTTGTGCCGGGGGACTGGATCTTTGGGATGAACCAGTCTTTGCCGTAATGTATTTTGGGGTTTAAAAGCCACTGGGACGTTGTGTTTAGAAAATAAACGTCTCAATGTCTCTGAAACTCCCGCAACATACGGAATGACCACTGGTCTGGGTCTGGGTTCCTTCTTTTCACCTGATGGCTGGCTGGAGTCCTGTTTGGGTTTCTTCTCTGCTTTCAGGAAGGCCCAGTTAGGATATCCACATTTCTCTAGAGCCTGTTTTGTGTGTGATTTCTCCTTCTGTCTGGCTCCTGAGTTAGTGGGGACGCTGTCTGCTCTGTGGTACAGAGTCCTGATGACTCCTAACTTGTGCTCCAGAGGGTGATGGGAGTCAAACTGTAAATACTGGTCTGTGTGGGTGGGTTTGCGGTACACCTCAGTTTGCAAATTTCCTCTATCAGAAACTGAGACCTCACAGTCCAAGAAAGCCAACCTGCCATTTTTTACATCTTCTCGTGTGAACTTGATATATTTATCCACAGAGTTGATGTGATCAGTGAAATGTTGGACTTCCTGAGATTTAATTTTAACCCAGGTGTCGTCAACATACCTGAACCAATGACTTGGTGGTCTCCCTGAAAAGGACGTCAAGGCTCTCTTTTCTACCTCCTCCATGTACAGGTTGGCAACAATAGGAGAAACTGGAGACCCCATAGCACACCCATGTTTCTGCCTATAATATTGCTCCCCATATGTGAAGTAGGTTGACTGCAGGCACAGTTTCAAGAGTTGACACAGTTGTTCTGTGGAAAGTGTGGTCCTGCTGTTCAGAGTGGTGTCTGATTTTAACCTTAAACAGACCACCTCTACTGCCTCATCAACAGGAATGCACGTAAAGAGTGATGTGACATCAAAAGAGACCATTGTTTCATCAGTCTCCATCATGATGTGCCTCACCTTATCCACAAAGTCCATGGTGTTCTGTATGTGGTGTTCTGAGCTGCCAACTAAAGGGATTAGTACCGACGTCCGATATTTGGAAACATTGTGACAGAGTTAATCATGCTAACAATTGGTCTTAAAAGGTACACCTTGTTTGTGATTTTTAGGTAAACCATACAGACTAGTTACAAGTTGTTTCCAGAGGAACTATGTCCCTTTTTAATTAGATTAAAAAACTGATATAGGTCTTCTTTTCAAGGCCAATACGTTTTTCTTATTAGGATTTATTTCATTTAATTATGTGCTGTTTACCCTAGTTTGTTGGACTCAGTATCCTGTGTTCTTGGGTATACATATAGTGTAATCTAATTTCTTATGTTGAGCTGGATAAAATCCCTGTACCAGTAGTTAGCTTATCTAAGAAAACTAAATGTGCTTATTCAGTCTTTGCAAAATGTGAACAGCTCTTTTCTAGACTCCAAGTATCAGTTTCATTGCTTTTGTAACTGCACTTATTTTTATTGTGGCTGGAATTTTTGAAACTAAAAACACAATAACCGCAAACATTCAACATTGAGTAGAATATTACTCCGTCAGGAAATGTGTTTGCGTATTGTTCTTCAAAATACTTTTTCCAATCCCAAACTATATTTGTAACATTTAGGAGCATATAGTGTAATTCTTGAATCAGACTGTGATTTCCAGTGGTGAATTTGTTGGAACACAATGTGGTTTAAATAACCATTGTGTGTTTACAGTTAATTTATTGCTTGGATTATTTCACATTTTAAAAATTGTTAAAACAATATTTACGAGCAGAGAAAGAAAAATGCAAAGAAATAATGTGGGTTTTTTTGGAGTTTTTTTTTTCAATTGTCCTGCCTTTTTTCATAGGGGAAAAAAGTGTTTTAGAACAACCACTAAATCAAATTAAATAATTAAAAACAAGTGCCTGAATAGGTCACAAAAGGTCAATATTAAATAAAATAAATAAAAACTTAAGATCCAGGAAACTTGTGCCCAGACATACAGTATGTGGTCAGAATTTCAAGAGGTTATTCTTAATTTAGTCTTTCGTAAATCCAGATTTTACTCTGTAGAGTACTTTAGGTAGCAATAGGGTTTTAAAAACATTGCGTTTATAAGCCGTTAGATGGATTGAAGACTGTCCAACGTGTTCCCCACCTCTCATATGGTGATGGAAGGAGATAGATATGAGATTGGATGGATGGATGGTTAAGTGGATGGATGGTTAAATGGATGGATGAATAGTTGGATGTTGGATGGATGGTAGGTTGAGTGGATAGATGGATGGATGGGTGGTTGGATGGATGGATGGATGGATGGTTGGATAGATGATGCATGGTTGGATGGATGGATGGATGGATGGTTGGGACAAATGGATAGATGTTAAATTGATGGATAGATGGATGGATGGATGGATGGTTAAATTGGATGGATGGTCAGATAGATGAATGGATGGATGGATGGTTAAATGGATGGATGATGAATGGATGGTTGGATGAATGGTTGGATAGATGGATGGATGGTTGGATTGATGGATGCATGGTTGGATAGATGGATGCATGGTTGGATGGATGGATGTTGGACAAATGGATAGATGTTAAATGGATGGATGTTTAGATGGATGGTTAAATGGGTGAATGGATGGTTGGCTGTTAGGATGCATGGTTGATAGACGGATGGATGGTTGATAGATGGATGGTTGGATTGATGAACGGATGGTTGGATGGATGATAAATGGATGGATGGATGAATGGTTAAATTGATGGATGGTTAAATGGTTGAATGTATGTATGGATGGATGGACAGATGGTTAAATTTTAGCGTTTATCATGTGTAACCTTTTTGTAAAGCACTTTGTGATTTTATATCTGTGAAAGGTGCTATATAAATAAAGTTTACTTACTTACTTAAATGGATGAATGGTTAAATGGTTGGACAGTTGAATGGATGGATGGTAAATGGAGCTTATTTATATAGCGCTTTCCAGCCCCCTATGAGGGGCCCCAAAGCGCTTTACAATACCAACCATCCACCCATTCATACACACATTCATACACCGGTAGCGGTGGATGGTTAAATGGTTGGATGGTTATGGATGGATGGATGGTTAAATGGATGGATGGTTAAATGTTTGAACAATTGAATGGATGGATGAATGGTCAAATGGATGGATGGTTAAATACGCTTCACGTGAAAATGTTTGAAGTGACCTGTATATAGCAAAAAGCTCTCGAATGCAACCATTTTAGATTGACTCCAAAATGTATTCAGTTGTAAATGTACAAATGCAAGAGTGACCAATACTAGTCCCTGTGGGCCGCTATCCTCCATATTTTAATTCTTTGCCTGGTCTAACGCACCTGATTCAATGGTTGGATTACTTCCTGTCCTCCAGAAGCCCGTTAACCACCCATTGATTCAAATCAAATCGGATGCGTTGGAGCAGGGAAACAAGTAAACCATTCAGTGCTTCATATTTTGCTAACAGACACAGCTGACTTTGATGATTACTAACTCCACTACCCCACTAAAGCATTGCTTGGTATCTGTTATGCCGGGTTCCCACCGAACGCGTCTTCAGCAGCAAAAACACTCTCAACGCGCTGTGTTGGCTGCTTGTCAACAGATGTCTGTTCACATCGAACGTGTCTGCAGACGCGCAGTGGGAGGAGCGTTTGGCTCCTTTTCCGGTCGGGTTTGTTTTGTTTCTTGTAAACCGGGCAGATAAAATCAGCTGTTCGTGAGCCCCGTTACTACTTGAGTGGGTTTTCTACGAGCCGAACTGCAGCTCCGAAAGTCTTTGTTGAGATTAAAACTTTTTTTAATGTTTGGGGTGATCGTACGTTCGAGCGAACAGTAGCAACTGTAAAAATGCCAAGTTTCTTACCGGAGGCTGGTTTCTTCATGGAGGCTCGTTGGGTAAGTTTGAAAAGTCCAAAAAAAGTCCTGTCGTCGTTGCGTCATCACATAGCAGAGTCTCTCCCGATTGGTTGCTGCTGAGCAGCGAGCAGCCGAAGTAGGTCAAAGTTCATTTAGTTGAACTCCGGCAGTCGCTGCTTGGACGCGCCGCGGGCGTGGAAAAGACCTGCCGCGCCGTGCCGCGCTGCTCGGACTGCTCAAAACGTGCCGCGTCACGCTTCGCCGCTCCTCGATGCTCGGACACATAGACATTGCATGTAAACCGGCAGCTTCAGCTGCTCGAAACGCGTTGGGTGGGAACCTGGCATTAAATGCCCTGAATTAGAGCCTTTTTCATTGCTAAGGGGCCATTTTGAATAGGGTTGACTCCAAAGGACAATCATTTGTCAAAGAACATGGAAGGATAATTTTTTGAGTGTCTTTATAATCTATGCAGTGGTTCATGAGATATTTTGCTAACACAGCAGACAAACAAACACGGTTCAAGATCTGGTCTTGATTCTACAGATAGTATTCAAACTCGCATGACCTCAGCAGAAGTAAAGAGTACTTTCAGGAGGATCAACCCTAACTAAGCAACTGGCTCCGACAACATCCCCTAGAAAGTGTTGAAAGAATGTGCCAATCAGCTCTACGAGGTGCTGGCTGATATCTTTAACTCCTCACTTACCCTGGAGACAGTTCCCATCTGCCTGAAGACTGCCACCATCATTCCAGTCCCAAAGAGCTCTACAGCGACTGGTCTGAATGACTATCGGCCAGTGGCCCTCACCCCGATAGTCACTAAATGCTTCGAAAAACTGGTCATGACCCACATCAAATTAACCACCAACATCAACGAGGACCCTCATCAGTACACATATCGCGAGAACCGATCAACAGAGGATGCCATCTCCTCTGTGGTCCACACTGCTCTCAATCACCTGGAGCAGAAAGACTCTTCTGTCCGTATGTTCTTTGTGGACTTCACGTCTTCCTTCAACACAATGATCCCCCAAACACTGATGGACAAACTGTTCACACTAGGACTACCGGTAAGCCCCTCCATTTGCAACTGGGTACTAAAGTTCTTAATACGGTAAACAGACCACAGTCAGTGAGGATCCACAACTTCTCCTCCTCCACCATAACCCTCAACACTGGCTCTCCACAAGGATGTGTGTTGAGCCCTCTCCTGTTCACTCTGCTCACGTATGATTGTGCAGCTACCCATCCAGGCTGTCACATTGTAAAGTTTGCAGATGACACAGCTGTGGTGGGATACATCACAAACAATGATGAGTCCAGCTACAGGCAGGAGGTGGAACACCTGGAGAGCTGGTACAAAGAGAATAACCTTCACATCAAAGACAAAGGAGATGATTGTGTACAAGGTACTTCAGAAGGAACAAACAAACCCACACCCCACTGAACATAAGAGGATCAGTGGTGGAAGTGGTCTCCAGCTACAAGTACTGTATTTGGGTGTACACATGAATGATAACCTCATCTGGAGCAACAACACCACCAGCCTGATCAAGAAAGGTCATCAGAGACTCTACTTCCTCAGGAAGCTGAGACGAGCTGGACTGGGAAGCTCAGTCCTCACCACCTTCTACAGGTGTGCAGTGGAGAGCATCCTGTGCTCCAGCATCAACGTGTGGCATGGAGGCTGCACAGCTGCAGAAACAAAAGCTTTACAGAGAGTGGTGAAGGCTGCACAGAAGTCTGTTGGAGTCAGTCTCCCCACCATCACAGACATCTACACCTCCAGATGCAGGAAGAGACCCACCTGCATCATGAAGGACCCCACTCACCCAGCACACACACTCTTTGCCCCACTCCCCTCAGGAAAGAGGTTAAGGAGCATTAAGTATAGAACCACTAGACTGAGGAACAGCTTCTACCCTGAGGCTGTTAGACACATGAATAAATAACCAGAATAATCACTGTGAAAAATCACATCATGTTGCTGCTGATCTGTTTCATGTTGCTACTGATCTGTTTCATGTTGCTGCTGATCTTATCTACTTCCAGCACTTGGCAAAGCAGGTCGCTTCTCTTTCTGCTCCTCTCCTCCCTAAAGTTTTCCTCCTCCCTGCTTTTGCATTTTTGTCTCGTCTGTAACTCTTCAGCGCTCACTCGAACCAATTTGAAAATGGATTTAATTGCGTGGGCTGTTTCCTCTATTGATAATTTTTTTTCCACGAAGACCAGGAGAACCGGCGTGCCCCCTCGACACGCATGTGGTGGGCTACATTATGGACTCGTGGGGCGAGTGGAAGTTAATGTGTCTGACCGTTCTTTCTGTCGAAGACGTGGAAGATTTGTGGATTATTGGAATATTGGTGGCAGCTGCTCTGCTTTTTGGCATTGGCGGAGGTTTCTGCTACTGGAAGCTGAGGGAGACTGCCGCGGCGATCAACGCGCTGGCGAAACTTCCTGCTCAACAAGATTCTTTGATCCGGGCTATGACCTCAACGACCCAGCTGTTGTACGAGCTGAATCGCACGATGGGAGCAGTGGTGGACAGCCGCAGACCTGCAGTGCGTTTTGGGACTCGTTTACAGCCGACCGGGCTTCATCAGGGCACAGATGGGGATTTGTAGCTCGGAACCTCACATGATTCGGCGATTTGGACCTAGACAGCACCTGGACTTCAAGGCTGCAGTCAAAGTACACTGTAGCCTGGCCTGAAAATAAATAAAGCAACTAATCTAATCGGGACTCAGAGCAACCTTGAAAAGAGGCTGACTGCAAACTTCTCCTGGAGTCGAAAGCTGTTGAAAACTGTCGCTGCCCCCCCCCCAGAGGTCTCTGTGTGCATTCAGATGGAGCCGAGCTGAGGCCATCTGCAGACTGTGCTTATCTGAAATGATTACTCACGGACTATCTCCCTGCTTGCCATCAAATGCAACATGTCTTTGTCTTTATCCGTGCTGAAGCTGGTAGAGTTTTTTCGACTTTATCAGAGAGTGTCCTAAGACAAAATGTGATAGATTCTTTTTTGAATACCAATGATTATCCGACTGTATGTTCCTTTTTCCATATCTGATTGTTGGCGGCGCGGTTTAATTACTGCTGCGGCTTCCGTGCGTACGTCCCTCTTCGGATGGTGCGCGCGCCAATTGCAAAACTTTGTACCTCGGTGCAAATATGCCAATAAAGATATATTCTATTCTATTCTATTCTATCTGTTTCATGTTGCTGCTGATCTGTTTCATGTTGCTGCTGATCTGTTTCATGTTGCTGCTGATCTGTTTCATGTTGCTATGTTCATTCGTGCTCATCTGCTCACACAGACTCATGTTCGTGCTACTGTTTGATGTAATGTTTTTATACTATTAGTGCTTAGTGTATTTTTAGTTTATGTTTTTCTTAGTTCATATCTTAGATGTTATTAGTGGCAGGGCTTTCGACTTGGGACCCGAAGGATGCGGGTTCGCGTCCCGGCCACTACACACCTTGGGGTGTCTATGAGTGCACACCTAATTCTCCAGCTCCCCGAGCGCTTTCTGGCTGCTCACTGCACCACCTGGTGGTGGTTGGGTTAAATGCAGAGACGAATTTCGTCTGTGTATGGGAAACATATACAGATGACAGACAAACACATTATTATTATTATTATTATTATTATTATTATTACTGTTCTTCTCTTACATTTTATTGTTGGATGTAACTGGGACCCTGTGTACATAATCTCGTTCCATCACATGTACCACATGTGGTGCGAATGACAATAAAGAAACTCTGACTCTGACCTGTCTATCTGTTTGCACTCCTTTTTTTGTGTTTTTGGAAAGACATGATTGGGGACTGTGATGAGTTGGATCTACATTTTTCCCAGTGTAGGGAATTTATTTTGACATCCAGTTATTAACTTTTGTGATGTCTTTGTTACTTTTGTTGTAATGAAGAAATGCAAATAGTTTACTACGTCTCCATGAAAGACACAATCTTTCTCCTGTTCTTTCGTTCTTTCAGCAAGGTGTTGAGACCTGAGAAACTGGCTGCTCACGTGTTCGAGGTTGACGAAGACGTGGAAAAAGACGAGGTAAAAAGTTTTTGCTTCCAAAAATCTCTCCTGAATCTGAGGAGACTGAGACTCAGATTCATCAACCACTCCTTGCTGGCCTTCATCGTTCATGTTCATAAAGGGTTTCGTGGTTTGTTTTCATTTATTTATTTTTCATTTACCCTTTATTTATACAGGTAGTCTCATTGAGCCACGATAACTCATTTTCAAGAGAGACCAGTTTAGGGAGCAGATGATGGGGGTTGAGGGCCTTGCTCAGGGGTTTCACACAAGGAAAAGGATATTCAGCCTCATGCACCACCCACACATGTACAAAAAAAACACATGTCTCTAGTCTTGGCTCCTAATTACTAGTTTAGATTGTAGTATTTAGAATAGGTTATTATAGGTCTGTTTGTATTTATTGTACTGTTGCGTATCTGCACTGTGTTGTATTGTTAGTTACTCACAACAGTTTACAATACAATCTGTGCCCTCATTTATGGTGCATTCACACCAGTCCTGTTTAGTCAACTTTAATTGAACTCTAGTCCGTTTGCCTTGAAAGTCTGTTTCCTTTGTGGAGGTGTGAATGCGCAATCGAACTCTGATGCGGATCAAAACAGCAAACTCTGGTCTGCCTAAAAACCTAGGTCTCAGTTCGGTTGAAGTGAACTCTAGCACGGTTTGAATGCAGTGTGAATGCAAGCAGACCGGAGACCACTCCATAAGAGGGAAGTGGACTACAGCGCAGGGCATTCAAAACAAAAGTGCATGTCTCATACCTCATACAGAGCCATCTCAACCACCTTGTTTGAAAAACAACATTCTCCATGGTCGTCTGCCTAATTTTCTGGTCATGCTAAGTCCGTTGTTGAAAAATGTTTGTTTGACACTTGAGCCACAGACAAAACAGAAATCCTAAAACTGCTAAAATTTGACGCCACTCCATTTTTGTTTTTATTTCCAGAAGTAAGTTGCGCTCAGTGTTTTCTTCATAGGTTTTTGTGTCGTTTCCTTTAGTAGTTCTTGGTGCAGCGCCACCACAGGCGAGGTGGGTAACAGGTTAGCTTGGTTGACTCAGTGCAGTGTGAATGTGAACCCCCACCACCAGAAAATGTAAACAAATGTTCCGAATTTTTGGTCCCCAATAGAACCGAGTCTATCAAACCATCAGGTGTGAAAACGACCATACTCGTCCACACACATTCATGCAGCGCTCTGCTACATCTCCATCATGCTAATCTGAATAAATCATTCTATAGAGGCTAATCAGGGCTTTAGATCAAATTTTGTTGCCTATAGGGCACAAATTTGAGGCCATGAGTGTGTTGCCCAGTGACACTTCGACATGTGACTGCATACTGGTGGAATCAAACCTTGGGCTCGCATTGATGGATGGCTGCTGTACCCACTAAGCTGCATCTGCTCTCAAAGTTTAAGACAAGACAGTGACTTTCTTTTGTCAAAGCAAAATGTATATATATCTAATCCTGGCTCAGAAAAAAGAAAAACACTGAACATGAATAAAGGCATACAAAACTCACTTTTGTATTTCATTTTTGTAGTTATTTAAGTGACACGACGTTTCCTTTACCTCTTCCAGGATGCGGCCTCCCTTGGATCCCAGAAAGGAGGAGTGTCTAAGCACAGCTGGCTATACAAAGGCAACATGAATAGTGCGATTAGTGTCACTATGAGGGTGAGTGTTTTAGTGGGAATTATCCATCCATCCATTATCTTTTACCCCCTTCTTCCTTTTTGGGTCACAGGGGTCACTGGTGCCCATGTCCAGCCATCACTGTGTGAGAGGCGGGGTACACCCTGGACAGGTCTCCAGTCCATCACAGGGACACATAGAGACAAATGAGATAAACAACCATTCACTCTCTCTCTCACACCTAGGGACAATTTAGAGTTACCAATCAGTCTAACTTATGTTTTTGGTCTGTGGGAGGAAACCGGAGTTTCCGGAGAGGACCCACGCATGCACAGAGAGAACATGCAAACTCCACCCGGAAAGGTCCCGGGCTGGGATTTGAACCAGCACCCTTCTCGCTGAGAGGCAACAGCTCTGCCAACTGAATAATGTTTTTGTTTTTTGTTACTGAAACTACCTTTTCCCAGTGGCCAACAGTAGCTAACGTGTAGCAAAAGGCCAAAAGCGCTGCAAACACATGAATTATACAAACTCCAAAACGCGTAAAAACAATAAAACTGAAAAAATAATAATAATAAAACTGAAAAATGCTGAAAAAGAAAAATTCTCCAGTGACAGAAAAAAAAACAGAATAAGAAAGAAAAAAAAAACCTACCTAAAAGCAAGCCGAAGCTATTTATTAGAAAATGTTTGTTTTTGCCTCTGAATGTGTTTTACGACCCATTTTATTTTAGAATAGGACGGATTGAAACATTCATGTTGTTAATGTTCTCTATTTTAATGTCCTAGTCGTTCAAAAGGAGGTACTTCCATCTTGCTCAACTGGGCGATGGATCTTACAACCTCAACTTCTACAAAGACGAAAACACCTCCAAGGAGCCCAAAGGAACCATTTTTCTTGACTCATGCATGGGGGTTATTCAGGTATGGTTCCTTGTGCACACTGGTGATGACAAAATTCAGGTTAAAGCTACGGTGTATGTTTTCTGTAAAGGCATTTGTGTTATTCCAGAATAGCAAAGTGCGTCGATTCGCCTTTGAGCTGAAGATGCAGGATAAGAGCACATTCCTGCTGGCTGCAGACAGCGAAGCAGAAATGGAGGAGTGGATCAGCACCCTCAACAAGATTCTCCACAGCAGCTTTGAACAGGCCATGCAGGAGAAGAGGAATGGAGACCTGATTGATGGTGAGTGTTTGCTGATACTTATCTTTGAGGACACGTGAGCCTATACAGGTGGTCCCCGACTTACGAAGGAGTTCCGTTCCTACGTATCATTCGTAACTCGAAAATTCGTAGGGCGGAACGCGTTGCACGTGGCCATTTCGTAAAACCGGATTTTCATTCGTAAGTAGGAAAAAGCACGCTAATGCTGTGCCGCACACCCGTTTATCTACATGAGACTGAACAAGCGTACATACTGGTCCTTAAACATGCACATAACTTTATTTACAATCAGTTAACTAACACATTACAACACACATTAATTAAAAAATAAAATTTCTTACTGTGAGCTGGTCTCAGTCAGTCCGTGTCTCTGGTGGGGGTAGCGTCAGCATTTTAGCACCCGTTAGCTCGGTGTGTCCCTCCAAAAGGCTGCACCGCTGTTTATCCATGTTTTAACATGTCACCTCGGTGTTCATCCAACATGCAGACACAGATGGAGCTCCCAGCTGCAGTAGGCTCTCGCCGCCACGCGAGTTGGGTCCACTTTAGCATTAGCCCCCATTAGCTCAAGGTGTCGTCCCTCCAAAAGGCATTTTAGCCCCAGTTAGCTTGGTGTCCGTCCCTCCAAAAGGCTGCACCGCTGTTTATCCACGTTTTAACATGTCACCTCGGTGTTCATCCAACATCTGAGGCTGCCAGGCAGACACGGATGGAGCTCCGGCCGCCCGCAGCAGACTCTCGCCGCCATTTCAGAACAAGCGCGAGCTAACGGAAGCTAAAAACAACGCGACCGGAAACCAGCGAAACAAACCGGACGTGATGTAATTCGGGTTTACAATAATAAAAATAATTGTTTTAATAATTTATAAAGCCATTTAAAACAACCACAGCTGCAACAAAGTGCTGTACACATGAAATTAAGAACATTTAAACAAAAAAACATTATTTCATAATTTTATTAATTATGATAACTTCGTAAAGTCGGAACTTCGTAAGTCGAGGGCTTCGTAAGTCGGGGACCACCTGTATACGTATACTGTACTGTATAAGAACATGCATGCATCCATCCATCCATCCATTATCTTCCACTTGTTCCAAAGTCGAGTCATGGGGGCAGCAGCTTGAGCAGGGAGGCCCAGACATCTCTTTCCTTAACCACCTCTTCCAGGTCTTCTGAGAGGACCCCAAGGCATTCTCAGGCCAACCGAGAGACATAGTATGTCCAGCGTGCCCTGGGTCTTCCTCGGGGTCTCCTTCCAGTTGGACATGCCTGAATCACCTCCCTAGAGCAGCGCCCAGGAAGCATCCTTACCAGATGCCCGAACCACCTCAACTGGCTCCTCTCAATATTAAGACCATTGTCTCAAAATATTCTTTAGAGTTCTGTTGGGAGTTTTGAACATGGGCCAAACAAATTCTCTCTCAAAACTGTCAAAGTGATCTTCTCAATTTAGTTTCTGTAAGTCAGCAACGTAACAACTTTGGAAGAGCTGATCTTTGAAATCAAATTGTGACTAAGTGGAGGCAAAACAGAAATAATTGCGATCAAATCGAGACATAATTGAGACACTGTTAATAATTTGTGACAAAGAAATTTTAAAATGCGCAATGTTTTGTGCATTTCCTCAAAAATTTTCCGCTATACTGTATTGTCTTCAGCTAGTCACTAAAGGTAGTATCTCACTTTGCTGTGACTTTTGAAGACTAGCTAGTGAATAGCATTCATGAGAGTTTCCCAAGTGTCTCAAAACGTTTGCAGCGGGGTTCTCAGTTTCCTCTCGAGTCAGTTAGGCCTGCAGTTTTGTGGCTTGAATCTTGAACAAAAACAAACTGGATTTTACGTTCTCTCACAGATGAGGAGCAGGGAAAAGCAGACATTTCTTCTGGAAGCTTTCAAGACACCTTTCAGGTAGCCCGTTTATTCTTCGTCTTTTGGCTTTTCCCTCTTCAGGGGTACCACAGTGAGTCATCGGTCTCACCCTGTCTTCTGCATCCTCTGTCCTCACTCCACTGTCCCCCCTCTGGACATGTCCAAACCATCTCAATCTGTCCTCTAACTTTTTCTCCCAGTTGTTCAACCTGTTCTGTACCCCTGATGATCTCATTACTAATCTATCCATATAAAATTCATCATTAGTTTATCCTCTAAATACAACAAAACCACAGTATTAGTCCTTATAGTTGAGCTTTGAGCCAAAAAAACAAACATCTGGATTTCCTGCAGCCACATTTTATGCAACGTTTCACATCTGGTTTAGTGTGTTCAGTTTCCAAATGTGTTGAATTAAAATGCATCAGTGTACCATGGCAATCTAAAAACAAACAATACAAAGCCCATTCTATCATAATCTGGGATTTGCTCAACTCCTGTCACATGTCTTTGTTTAGAGCTGATTAGAGCTCTGAAGTTAGCCTTAATTTGAAAGAACATTTGAGCACTTTTAAGAGTATTGCTTTGGTTTTCTTGAACACAAGTTAAAGGTACTCATTGCTATGTCATCAAGAACGGTAAAAAATAAATTGTTTTCTCATATCCATGGTTAATGTATGCTTAAGTAAAACGAATAGTGAACAGGCTGATGACTATCATGTGCATTTGTTCACCAACGGAAACAAATGAAATGACTGTAAATAAGTCAACAATGGCAATGTCCATGGAAGAGCCATTTGGATTTAAGAAGTCAAACTAATATAGATGTAATGAAACCGACAGGTCAAAATTGTATGTACCTGTAATACTTAAAGAGTAAACGCTTTCAAACAGCATCATTTGATATAGTTAGGGGTAACTCTTGAGCTTGAACTTTGCAATGGGTACCTTTAACCAGTGCAGTAGTCCCTCGCTACTTTGCGATTTGACTTTCGCAGACTCGCTCTTTCATGGATTTTCAAACTTAAGATTGTACACAACACAAGATTGTCAACTTTATTGTTACTCACATGATTGGGACCGCATGGGATAAAAAGTTAACGAAAAAAATACTTATGACAGGTGCCGCCATTTTATAGTTTTTTCTCAATAATTTTAACACCAGTCCAAAGAGCTACACTACCCAGAAGACAACAGTGCTTCCGGCCGCTTTCTGCCAAAATGGAGGGAAAGTTTTGCAACGCAAAGTCAGAAGTAAGGATCTATTTATGAAGCTCATAGAGCTGGCAGGAAAGTTCCAAATAATCCTGAAGCTTCCTGAGGCTCAATTATCTACGTGCGCATCAACCTGGACAGGGCGGTGGACTTCGGTGCTGCAGGGTAGGTCTGCAGAACCAAAACCAAGCCGCTGGTCTGCAGAGCTGGTCAGGAATGTTTTGCAGTACTGTACAGTACATATGTTTATTTATGTTATTAAAATTACGTAGGTTTAAGAGGTTAAAACATTGTTAAGAAAATTACAAGAGTGTTGGAAGGGTTTATAAAGCCT
>JBBPBX010008227.1:38173-60336 GCA_038048925.1 Garcialebias charrua | reverse complement strand
ATATATACTGTGTATATATATATACTGTATATATATATATATACTGTGTGTATATATATATATGTATGTATGTTTTTGCTCTGATGGTACCTTTCATTAGTTGCTCCTACCATAGGCACTAATGCACCCTCATACCATCAGAGAGGCAGGCTTTTTAACTACAGTACGCATTAAAAATAGGTCACATGTTAATTTTTTGTTTGTTTATTGTTGTTGTTTTTGTTGTTGTTTTTGTTATTGTTGTTGTGTGGTTTTTTTTAGAACAGAGGACACTGTGTCAATGCTTTCCAAAATAAATAAAAACACATTTCAAAGTTTACAGTAATTCTGCTGATATTAGAACAGTTTTCCACTTTGCCTCAATCCATTTTAAATAAGCTTTGGCCCAAGAAGAACGGGAATTCACATGTGTTTATTGTGTCCTTTTTTGTGTTTTTGATGGAGCTTTAACCAGTATTTCTTGATGATACAGTTAACTATGTTTACAGACAATACTTTGTGTTCCTTAGCCCATGCGGTGATGTCCTAAACAAAATCAGACCTTTATGGGGCCAAGATGGTGTAGTGGTGAGGGAACCGGACTTGTGATCCGAAGGACCCTGGTTCGAGTTCGAACCACGGCCACTACACACCTTGGGGTGTCTATGAGTGCATACCTATTTCCCCAGCTCCCCGGGCGCTGACTACGGCTGCTCACTGCACCACGGTTAAATGCAGAGACCAATTTCGTCTGTCAAGTATGGGAAACATACACAGATGACAAAAATGTGCAATTTATTTATTTATTTAACCTTTGAGCTCAGAAATTTATTGAGGTTCTTGAACTCATTACTTGATATGAATTGTAGCTCATGGGATATTCAGTGTCTTCCTAATGTTTTCTCTGAACAACATTATCACTAATATCCACTATTTTTTAATTCAGCTGGTGAACCTCTGCCCATCTTTACTTCTGAAAAGTTCAGCATTTCAAAATACTTTTTACATACCTGTTCCTCTTACTCACCTGTCATGAATTAACCTGCTGAAAATTCTCCTCCAACTGTTTCTTCTTGAACCACCAACCTACTTTTACAGCTACTGTATTTGTTATTCCTGTCCTGTCTGTTTTTTTTACCTGTTGCTGCCATTAAATCAAAATTATCGTACTTTTCCAATAAACAATATAATTTCTTATATTTTTATTATGTTCCATGAATAAATTAAATGAATAAAATAAATATTTTTACTCAGAATTGTGGTTGTATATACTGTACTAGGATTTAAAAAAAACTGGGTAAATATAACCGTGATGCAGAGTGATGCTTGTTTTATTTCACTGTGTAATTATTTAACACAAATAAAAGAGACGTCTTCATCCTAGTGACCACAGCTTCCCCTGAGAGCTTAGCTCAGTTATAAGGAGAAAAGCTACCCCTGTATATTTGCTATTGATTGGTGGAAAGGTGTGTGTGTTTGGGTGTTGGTGTGCGTTGAACCTGAGTTATGCACTGATAAGCACTAAGCGGATTGCAGGGTGGAGTCTGTGATGTGTGACGAGACAACAGACTGAGAGGAGAACGACAAAAACTGCATGAAGAGGCACTTTGAGTGAGAAGACGAGCGTTCACAGTTAGGAGCAGATGTTCAAGAAGTACTTAGAGCTTTCTTTCACATAAAAGTGGCAATATCACAGTGTAAAGATACTAAGGTACTTAAATTTGGGTTCAAAATATACCTGCAAAGGATGCTGAAGTTGGATAGATCTCATTTATTGCAACATTTTTTAGCCAAGGTTAGAGTTCCTGTAGTAGGGTATATTAACTGAAACTGAACAACAGCTCTGTTGGGTTCAGAAGCCAAAAAAAAAAAAGATGAGTCGTAAACAAGCCAAAATGTTTTTCACATGGCTTCAATTTCTATATTTAAGGTTAGTTGCCCATTGTCAAGTTTGTTAGTTCTGTTATATAGGTCTCTTGTAAATGAGTCCCTGTGGCTCAATGAGGCTAGTCTGTATAAATAAAGTTTGAATGAAAAATACATTTCCATTTGAGGCAACAAATCCAAAGATATGAAATCATTGAAGAAAATATTTTGAGAAATAATTAAAGAAATGCATATTGCTCAATACTTTTCATACCAGAGTTTAAAAATCATCTGAGAAGGAATGAAGAAATATAGTCTTTTTCATACAGCCTTGTAAATAATGCTACACATGTCAAATCATTTTGTAAATCTTTTTAGATGTGCCAATGTACAGGCAATATAGTGAAGAGGGCTCTCAGCTACTAGAACACCAAATTTTAGCTCGATATCTGTAAGATTGAATGAGTTATAGTCATTTTTGTTATGACTAAGGTCAATTAACAGTGGCGACCATCTTGAATCAGATTGACCCTGAATATTACTGAGTTGTAAATGCACAGCCAGTTGTTACTTTCTGATAAATTAATTAAAATCTGGCCTCTAATTTATTAGGTATTTTGCTAATGGCATAGAAAGACAAATAAATGTGCACACACCTGCTTATTATGGCCCTTTCACCTTTGGGTGATTATAAGAATATACAAGTAGTATCAGTGGTTTTATCTGTAGACTTATTTCTTTCTAAAACTACAAAAGTAAGGCTAAAGTTGAAATATTTATTTCTTTTTAATGGCTATATATGTACTTATTGCAACTCTTAAATATATTAGGAAGGTTTTATTTGTTTTATGATATTCTAAGAATTTAAAGTGACTTTTCTGTCTCATTCATGTAAAGATGAAAACAACTTTAAGCACATTAAAAGTTGCATTGAAGAGTTTGCCACTAGAATAACATCAGCACTTCTTGGTTTCAAAGTTGATTTACTATTCAGGACAATTTAGCATCAAGTTGCCAATCATAAATAGTGTCTGCTAGAGTCATGCGATTCCAAAACTGCATAGCCTGTTCATTTCAGGTCTTTTAACATCAATTACTGTATTCAAGATGTGAAGAATGTAGACAGAGTCACTACAGCCTCACAGTTTGGGATTCCACTGAGGCAGCAACAGTGAAAATGTTGAATAATAAAATTCAAGCAACAGATTATGTTGTGTAAACAAACAAATAAATAAATAAAGCACAAGCAAAAAAAAAAAAACACCATTTACTAGAAGAACTTGGTTTACTAGTAATTAAAATATTCTGCAACATTACAATGCTAGAACTCAGATCATGTCAAATACTACGGTAAAATGATAATTGCAAAACCAGTGGTGGGCACAGCCAACCAAAAACTTAGCCCTGCTAACCATTAATTTGCTGACTTTAAAAATTACCTTTGCTAATGCTAAATTGCTAAACTGATTAAAATCTGTAACTCTGAAGTGTTAACTTGTATCATACACTGCTGTCGCTGACACTGTAAGACTGTATGTAATGTGACAACGTTGTAAGTGAACGCAACTCAGAACGGTTCATAAATCACAAGTGGTCCATGTCCTGTTCAGAGGTGAGCTTTCAGAAATTAATCCGGTCCATCAGAACCAAAGAGGTGGGGTAGAATACTGTTCTGAAGCAGACTGATGCATTCAATGTGTGTCGGAAATCTCCCTCGTCTCATTTACAATAATTAATTAATTCACTGGCGATCCTCTTTGTAGCTAACTACAGTACTTTTGTAAATTAACTATGAAGTTGTTGTGCGTCATTATCAATATTCTTTCTGCAAATAATCTTTTTGGGTTGAATTAAAATATGTGAAATGTTAGAGAAAATATCATTGCAACACATGCTTTGTAGTAATTAAGTGTGCAATGTTTCTGTTTACGAAGTTTCAGAGTGAAAAGGGGTTTTTCATTATATTTTCCTGTTATGGTTTGGCATTTATGTTCAAGTCTGCTATTGGCTGTAAACTGACACCACGAGTCAGAGACTGTTTGCGGTAGATACGAGGAGAAAAGCATTGCGGGGTTGGTGACACCACCGTGTGGTGCTTATCTTTGCTTAGCTCTGCATAGCATGGCATCGTATCGCTGTGTTCAAATCACCATTCTCCTGCACACTTTTAGTGCAGACTTTAATAAAATGAGCAGATTTTTATTTAACAGAATAACATTTTGCTGAAGGTGTTTCTGCTAATAGTTTACAAAGTTAGTGAAAATGCTGATCCACCAAATGGTAAGTTAGTTCTGCTATTAGCAGATTAGCGGAACCGTGCCCACCACTGTGCATGGCCATCAGTCACTGGGCATTTCAAGGTTTTTTTCAAGAATGAGGGAAGAATGGAGCATGAGATCAACAGATGGATCCGTGCAGTTTCCACAGTTTACCAACTCTTTGCTGGTCTGTTGTGGTGAAGAGGGAGCTGAGCTGGAAGGCAGACCTCTCTCTGTTTTCCGTTCGATGGTCACAAGCTCTGGGTAGTGACCAAAAGTATGAGATCTTGCATTCAGATATTCACTGAGTTTTCTCTGCAGGATAGCTGAACTCTCCCTTAGGATGCATTCATACCAGCCCTGTTTAGTCCGCTTTAATCAAACTCTAGTCCATTTGCCTAGAAAGTCTGGTTCGTTTGGGGAGGTGTGAATGCGCAATCAAACTCTGATGGGGACCAAAAAAGTGAACTCTGGTCTGCCTAAAAACCTAGGCTTCGGTTCGGTTGAAGTGAACTCTGGTGCAGTTCGAATGCAGTGTGAATGCAAGTGTACCGGAGACCGCTACAAAAGCAGGAATTGGACTACAGCACAGGGCAAACAAGTGCACATTTCTCTTACCTCATATGAAGCAGTCAGCCGCCTTGTGTGAAAAACAACATTCTCCATGGTCTTCTGTCTCATCTTCCACTCATGCTGAGTCCATTGCTGAAAATGTTTGTTTGGCACATGTGCCACAGACAAAACAGAAAACCACTCTTTATTTTTATTTCCAGAAGTAAACTGCGCTCAGTGTCTTCTTCAGAGGTTTTCATGTTGTTTCATTCAGTGGTTCTTGGTGCACCGCCACCACAGACGAGAGGGGAAACTGGTCGGCTCGACTGACTCAGTGCAGAGTGAATGTGAAACGCACCAGCTGAAAATGTAAACAAATGTTTTGAATTTTGCTCCCCAAATGAACTGAGTTTACCGGACTATCAGGTGTGAAAACGACCTTAGAGAAAGGGTGAGAAGTTCAGTTATCAGGGAGAGACTCTTGAGTCGCTGCTCCTCCACATCGAGTGGAGGCAGTTGAGGTGGCTCAAACATCTGATAAGGATGTCTCCAGGACATCTCCCAATAAAGGTCTTCTAGGCCTGACTAACCAGGGTAAGACCCAAGACATGCAGGAGGCATGGGCACACCTAGAGTCCTCCAGGAAGAGATGATGTGGGGAAAATTTGTGGGGCTCCCTGCTCATGCTGCTGCCCCCAAACCCAACTCCAGAACAAGACAAAGTGGGTTGGTGGATGAATGGATGGATGGATGGATGACACAATCAGTAATGCATTACTTATCAATCTGTGATAAATATTCTGGTTTTCTCAAATTTTATTCCCCTACAAGTAAATATAATTTAGTTGCAGTTGTATTTGGATAGTAACCATTATTTTCTTCGAGACCTTTTTAACAAGATGGTTTAACGTTTTTTTTTTGTATCCTATATTTGACTACGAAGGACTAAGAAGGTTTTATATGCACAGTTTTCATCCCGATAAATGTCATCGCCACATAAATAATGATGGATGACCTGTTTTATTGACTTGCTGTAACCGTTCACATTAGTGGGGCAAGTACATGTGAATTAAATCAGCAAAAGGACTCCCAGTGTACTTGTAAGTTGCACTGTGCATTTTATAACTATCCACGTTAAGATTAATTTTATTGCCTTTCTCTGAAAGGCAAGGCATTTTTACTTGTGTGCATGTTTTTTTAGCAAACTATCTCAAGAACAACTGGATGATTGTCTAAAAATACGGCATTTCATAAAATGTTCCAGGTAATACAAAAAATAGAGAACCTTAAGTAAATGGTGTCTCTTTTCACCAAGGATACCTTTTTTTTGTTTTGTGTTTAAAGCCATTCAAACATCAGAATGTGGCACAAACAGATGATGTATTCTGGGTTTATTCATTTCTGTTTTCTTCAAAGCAACATGAGCTCCAGTCAAGACAGAGCCGTTGATATCAGAGGCGCCTTTTAGTTGCGTAACTCACTTGATAAATCTCTTTGTCGTTCTGTGTTCAATATTCTCACCTTCATATCTGTCTTTATCCCCTCCCTGCCTCTTGTTTCTTCTTTTTTTGTCGTTTTGGTAGCTGGAACAGAACTAGTACAAGCTTTTTACAGAATCTCAATGCTCGCTTTGATTCCCCTCACTTTTTTTGTGTTTACTGCTCCACCAAATATTTGTTAACTGGGAGGGGAAAAGCTATACTTAGTCACTTTTTCCAACCTGACATAATACAACATTGCTGATCAACAAAACTAAATGGGGAAGATAGTATTTATTTATTTATTTATTTTCTGGAGCTGGTTACCACATTGAAAATGAACTGGGCAGTTTATGATTGAACACTGACAGAGAGGAGGATTATAACTCTGATTCTCAGTTTTGAAGGATGTTAATCGTATTACAGAGCTTCTTTGTATTTTGGCTTCCCTGCAGACTGCACACGTCTGAATATAGAGAGGCATGTAATTACATTCTGCTCATGTGAGGAGCTTCGCCGGCAAAGACACAACGTTATCGTCTCACACTGGCAAACGTTGCGCTGGCTCTCTTCTGTTTTCCTATTTTTTTCCCTCTCGGAATTGAGTGTTTAACTCACTTTTATTTTATTTCTCACGTAGGTCTGTCACAATAACAAATTTTGCTGGATGATTAATTGTCTCAGAAATTGTTGCGATAAACGATAATACTGTTTGAAATTTGACAATAATTGTTAACTAGAAAGTTCCTGGAGAAACTTTGACAGGACTGCCTATTTATTATAAAATTAGAATTATTAATAAATATTAACATTGATTATTTTAATATTAACAATCAATACTAATTGTTAATACTAATTATTACTCATTAATATTAATATTTGAGAATATATTGTTAATGTGTTAATTTTTATGAAAATAGTAATAACTATAATTTATATTAATAATGTTTGTATTAATAATTGGTAGTAAACATTAGTTATTAATATTAAAATATATAACTATTAACATTAATAATTAATGTTATTATTATTACTAATGAATAATAATAATTATAATAATAGGTGGTAATAGGTAATAATAGGTGCCTTCCATGCATGTTGAACCAAACTGGCTCCATACTTTACTCGGTTTCTGTGAAGAGTTTTCTCTTATTCATTTCCTATGGGAAATTTGGCATTTTTGTTAGCAAAATATGTCGCCATGGAAACTGTGAATACCAATAAAAATAACTGCACACTTACCGGAGCTGGGCCGGTCATTTTGATATAACTTTTGTGGAGCTCCACATTAAAGTTGAAAAATATACTGTACACTTTTCAGGTGTAGAATAAAGGCCGGCGCAGAGCTCCGCGCTCGAGCGAGCGCGGCGCCCCGCTGTGTGAGCGCCGTGCGTGCGCCGCTTGTACAAGCCTTTGAACGCTCGCGCGAACGCGCCAAGCTCCAATTTTATGACCGCGCACGCTTGCGCGGTGTCTGACCATAAACTTCCCCGGCGCCGGACTGTTTTGTATGTTACACAAATGAATTAAATTCCTCTTCTTTATCGCTGATCAGGACTTTTCTTTTGTTTTTTTGCCTAAAGTCAAGTAATCGCTTCATCCTCCCTTCACTCCATGAATGAAATGAATGAATTCATGTCCTACCTGGCAGCGGGAGGTTTTAAGTATTTCCTGGTTGGCTATGGGCTGCTGGAATAGCACTCCCTGTTTTTATTTTTATTTTTTAGAAGTTTATATAACATATAAAGTGATAAAAGACCGCCGCGCAGCAGCGGAGCAAACAGCTGTTCGTCTGGACCAAATCCAGCACTCGTGTCTCATGAGCTGTCAATCATTTCAGTAGGCGTGTCAGCAAGTGACCAATCAGCGAGCTCAGTTGAGTCCCCTTCGTGCGCAGCTGCTCATATTACAACAAGGATCAGGACCGAGAACGAGAAAAGAGCTGTGCCAATGAACGCGCGCGCACACAATGCGCGCGTCGAGCTCCGTTCGGACAACCGCGGAGCTCTGCGCCGGCCTTAATAAGTGGGCAGTCACCAACTAGTTCCTGGAGTGGGTGAAATATTGCATCTTTGTTCGCAAATTACATCGCCATGGTAAATGGAGCTTATTTATGTAGCGCTTTCTAGCCCTCTATGAGGGGCCCCAAAGCGCTTTACAATACCAACCATCCACCCATTTGTACACACATTCATACACCGGTAGCGGCAGACTGCCATGCAAGGCGCCATCCAGTCCTACCGGGAGCAACTCGGGGTTAAGTGTCTTGCCCAGGGGCACAACGACACATGGTGTGGGGAACCGGGATTTGAACCTCCAACCTTCCGATCGGGGGACGACTGCCATTACCACTACGCCACGGCTGCCCCGATAACTGGTAACTTGAAATGCCAATAAAAGTAATAGCACACATCACGGGTCGAGCCAGTCATTTTGATATAAATTTAATGGGGGTAGACATTGTGGTTCGGGCCACATTAACGGAGATAGAAATGTAGACACACTTCCAAGGGTTAGAATAATAGATGATTGCCATGCATTTGCATAGCAGTTTCCAATTATTGTCAAATTTAAGAAGAAATGTTGGTTAATTTGTTTTGAATGTAGTACCTTTTTTGACCACCGGATGGCAGTATAAGAATGAACCAAAGGATGGATAGTGAGGGAGCGATCAGCATGTCTCTTTAAGAAAAATGGGAGGGAGGCCTCTTGACATGACATGGCTGTCTCCTTTTTTTTCGGTTCTCAAAATGGCGGACGCTCGGTGTGGTTTGAGCTCTTTAGCATAGCATTTTTCACACAAAGCTTTTATAAAAAATCAGTTAAAAAAAGTTCTCAGCTTCTTTTTGCAAAGAAAAACAACTTTTTAGACTAAGGCACGGTTTTCAACCATGAATTTTGGAGCTTCGACAGACTAAGGTTTTTTTTCCCAAGGTTAGCTTCTCAGCTTAGTTGCTTTTAACAATCTTAGAACATCATCTGGGACGATTAAAACAGATTTTAAAGAGAAAGAGAGGGGTCAGTGAAGAGCTCCAGAGTTTACCCTTTTGTCATCCAGTGTCTTCAGTAGAAAGAGACACACAAAGATAAAGCCGATAAATGAAAACAAGGTCGAAAATGTTCCTTTGTTGTGCCATTAGTTGATTTATTGTTTATCGTGACGGCCTATTCTCACGACTTCCGCTGAGAATAAAGTCCATCCTGTTGTGTATTTATGATGTCTAGGTGTTTGATTTAAAGCAGATCTCCTGGGCCTTCAAATATAGTTAATTATTATATATGTATTATTATTATTATTGCAGAGGGATGCAGGAAGTTTAATTATTTTATTTTATTCTTTACTCCGGGGGCACACTTGCCATCCTACAGGTGAGTTATTATAGTCGGGGAGATGTGGCGCCCTCCTTCACCTTGAGCCTCCTGCAGCAGCCGTCATCGTGGATGGGGAGGGGAGAGGCAGGTGTAGCTGTCTGCGACATGATTGATGGGTGTATTTTGAGAACATCCCCAGCAGAGCATGCCTGAGGCCTGGAGATTGGGAGGAGGATGCATGTGTGTGTTGCAGGCGTGTGTGTGTGTGTGACGTGGCTGTGGAATTAACTGTCAAAGTGAGCTGGTACCAGCCACAAAAAAGTTTTTGTATACCTGCGCTAAAGTCAATGTGACACTAATAATGGGATGTTCAAGCTTTGGTTATTACTTATTTTAGTTGGTTTTAAAATACTGTTGGTCTTTTGGCAATAAACGTTCTACTTTGTAAATAACTTAACCAGAACCTGATATACGGTACTTTATTTTCACCCAAAACACTAAGTTTATTTGTAATGTGAAGCTAAACTTTTGTGTCCACTCAACAAGATGTACATTTATTACTGCAAATTCACAAGTAGCACAATCAGACCCACACCCATTGCTTGAAATAACTACAATTGTACCAATATGTCAATATTTAATGATATTAAAAATGTTTCAGGTACTTTTTCTTCAAACTACTGTGATGCTTTCTTAGGAAAACACTGATTCCTGTGTTTAAACGTGTCAACACCCATGTGTTCATGCTAGTTTTGTTTCTGCGGCGCTACAGTGCCGGACTCATCTCTTCAGTTTTGCACCCCCCAGTCTGACAGGTGGCGATAGTGTGCTGGTTTTATAGTAAGTCTATTAGACAGCAAAGAAGAAGAAAGGCAGCACACACCAGAAAATTGAAGCTTGATCCATCTTTAATGAAATTGTTGTTAATCCCACCTTAGTTGTAGAGTTGAAGCCACAAGGTTTCGTTTTACATGATGTTGTATTTTTCGAACGTCTGTGCATTGGCAACGTATGAGGCTTTAAGCCCCGCCTACTCCCCACACAGAATCATAGCTTTCCTTTAAGAATGAAACAGTAAATTACAATTAAATATATTAGAAAAATGAATACTTGCACATGCAGTAAGAACGATGTCCTATCAACATTTTTTATAATTTTTTACTAATAGCAATGTCCTGTTTGTTTATATGGAGGGGGCAAGGCTTAAATTTTGTGTTGGCTTTAACTTCCAGGTTTGTGTCAGAGATCCATCAGTCAAAGATCTACACACCACCGACATAAACCCGCAAAATGCAGGTTGACTGTTGTTGATTCATGCAGTTCTTTTCTTCTTTATGCTTAATTAATAATTTTGTTTAGTGTGGGCTATTAGGCAAGACTTGAAGCCTCACATTGCTATTGTGCAACTCTGCTTCCAAAAATATAACATGGCAGTTCCCATAAACCAGACCCTACTGGACCTGAGGTGTAGACACTCACTCTAGTATTAATATATACAGTCTATGAATCTAACGTCTATTACCAGCACTTTGGTGTGGACTTGTTCCTGTTTAAAGTGCTTTATAAATAAAATGGTATGGTATGGTATGGTATGGTATTAGAATTTAATTCAATCATTTTTTTTGTTCTCATCCTTTTTACAGATGCAATTGTCTGTATGGTCTCTATTGGAGTTGATGTGAGTCTGGTTAACACAAATAAAAAAAATTAATCTCATCACAGCAGTCCAGGAAGCTATAATCACAGCCTACTTTACATAAATATTCTTGTTAACATTTCACTAAAATGGCACCCAAAAAAAAGCTTTTTCTCTGATCTCAACGGGACAAGAAGAGTGTTTTGTTTATAATTTTGCAGGTGGAAAGACAATAAGAAAAAAGCATGTTTGCCTCTGTGTGAAGCTTTTCACCTTTTTATTTTATTTTTATTTTATTCTGAAGATTAAACTAGAACTTTGTAAAGGCGAAAAGAACAAGAGCCAGAGCCAGCCTGGAATGTCACGATAAGTGGCACGCTGGTGAAATATTTTTGTTTTATTGTTGTTTTTTATGCATATTCCTTCTACTAACTGTTGTCTACTTGCTCTGAGTGAAACCCCAGTGAGACTTTGCAGTGGTGTGAGTAGTTAGTGTTCTGCAGAAACATGATTAACAAGAAAACAAGTTGTGAAAAACTGATTTATAATCAGAAGTTTAAAGAAACAAACCAATAAATAAATGCAGCTGCCAGAAAATAATTCAGTTGACCATTGATTTGACTTTTCCATTGCTGTTTTATTAGATCAGTTTATTAAACAACGTATTTGCCCAGAGGAAGTAACATGTTCTTTTTAGCTGATTTGTAACATAATTAAAGTTCAGCCCATGAACCAGACGCGCGCAGTTTTATCACATTGTCTGATTAACTGACAGTAGTCTGTCAGAACTTGAAGAAATGGACTCAGGAAATCATAAATTGACTATTATTTTGTTGTAATAATACATGCACATGCTGGGGGATTGGGGAAAATGCTTTCTAGTTAAATAAAATTTGAACAAATAACATGCATTAATGGATTTGCTTTCCAGTCCAAATAAAAGCCCTAGTGTGGCAGTAAACAAGCAGTATAAACACAAATAATGTTATTAATGGTAACTAAGACTAGATTAGTTTGTGTGTTAATAAAAGGGATTCTTAGCCAGTTAAAGACCCCGATACCACACACTTTAGTAAAGGCAACAATACTTTAAGTTTAAAGGATTAACTTACAAAATATACACACTGTATTGAGCTATAACTGAACCCTTCCAGTTTAACTCGAGGCTCAATGGGATTAACCTGCCTAAATAAAGGTTGAATGAAACTTGATGGCGTAAAGGGGATTGGACTGAAGAAACATGAGACATGATGATACTAAATATGATATTCAGATACTAAACAAGAAATACAGTAGTCCCTTGTTTATCGTGGGGGATCCGTACCCAGAAGCTCCGCGATAAGTGAAAAACTGTGACGTAGGAATAGTACCAGTAGTAAGTAGTATGGTAGTTTATTAAATGTGTTTTAAACCGTTCCCACACTCTTGCAATATTCTAAACAATGTTTCTAAACTCTAATGCTCTAAAAGAGCACAGAATGTCATGATTTCAGCTCTGCCTCGTCTGCTCTTTGCCACCAGCAAGCATTCTTGGCCACGCCCACTTCTCAGCTCTGCACGGAGAGCAGCTGATCAGCTGCAGCAGGAAGTTTATCCTGCAATAAGGGCTGTACAAAGCTGCAGGTGGAAGCTTTTTTGGCAGCTCTGGGCTGTACAGGTGCAGCAGGTGCTAAATAATTTAAAATGATTTATTTTAAATAAAAATCCCATGCCGATCATGCAGCTCATCCATCAATCGGCCAATTGTGTGTCGTGTCCAATCTTGTTTTGAAAACCGGCGATAGAGCGAGTCCGCGATAAACAAACCGCAAAGTAGCGAGGGACTACTTCTGTGCCCTGAAAGTTCTGTCTGGCAAGTCCACAGGCTAAAAACTCCTTCAGCTGAGTCAGGAACTTCAATGCAGACCTCAGATGACAGCTAGCAGGAAAGATTGTGTCAGTCTCTGCTTCAGATTGTCCCCAAGGGTTAGACAGTTGTGACAAAATGGTTTGTTTAGACCAGGAGTGAGTTTGTAGCTGGCACAGATCTCTTTTAGATAAAAATAAGCTCAGGTCAATAAGCAACTAGCCTGGTTGATACCAGACCCATGTCCTTCACTTCGCTTTGTACTAGGGTCTGGCATCTCTCCCATAGACAGCGATTTCTCCATTAGATTTTTGAATGGACCAATCAGAGAACAGAAGGCGGAGTTTTGTTAGTTAGCCTGGCGAGGTCCAGGCTATTCAGATAAAAAGCTCAGAAACCACTCGGTGGATATTTTTTCTGCTACCAGTGTGTAATTATATGTCTCTAATTTACTGACTGTTGGCCTAGATGAAACATTTGAGATAAAATTCGATTTTTTATCATTTATTTTCGTAGCGCACCCGAGGCTGTTTGGAAAATGTCAAACCGAAACTATTTAAATCCAGCAGATTTGACCATTTCGTGAATTGATTTAGGAACTGTTAAGCTCAGGAACACTTCTGATATAACGTCAGCGGTGAAATATATTTTTTATCAGCAGAGAAATAATAGTTTACCTTGTTTTATTGAAAATTCCTTCGTGGCGGCAGCCATTTTGAATGACGACGTCAGTCGACGTCGTTCAAAACTCCGCCTTCTGCTCTCTGATTGCTCAGGAACACTTCTGATATAACGTTAGCTAAGAAATACATTTTTTATCAGCAGAGAAATAATAGTTTTTTACCTTGTTTTATTGAAAATTCCTTCGTGGCGGCAGCCATTTTGAATGACGACGTCAGTCGACGTCGTTCAAAACTCCGCCTTCTGTTCTCTGATTGGTCCGGTCAAAACCTACCGGAGACATCCTTGTGGATGGGAGAAATGCCAGACCCAGCAGTGAAGGGAAATGAGAATTGAGCGGAACTGCGTAGGAATGGCGAGGGCCAGGCTAATAAGCAACACAAACGTTGCAAGTTGCTGGTTGGTTCAACCTATAGAACAAAGCTCCAAAAAGCCAGTCAGTGTGAGCCTGTGGTACCCTCACTGGTCACCAAGGTAAGAAAGAGAACATATACAACCCTCAGCCAAAAATATATTATTGATTGGTTTAGAAGTCCTAGTGTTTTACTTCACATGCTAAAAGCATAACATAAGAATAAAAAATATGTTATTTTTTTTCTGCTTTATTAAACAGACAATCTGTAGATTTCTTTTCCCCATAGGCAGCGTGTTATTGTCAACTCTTCTTGATTTGTCATAGAAACCAGGATTTGTGTTTTATGACTGTAGGTGAAAGTGGACATTCCTTTCTCCGCTGTAAGAATTAAACATTCTTAACAAAGTTATGAGAATATCAATACAGACATGATCGTTGCACTGTGCTACAGTTGTTTTTATGTAGAAAAATCTGACTCTGATGCCCCAAACAACTATCTACTGTAGATACAATTCTGACTTCTACTGAATTTTTTGCAATATAAGTTGCATCTTTTTGCATAAATTTGAAAGTTTTGTGACTTATACACCAAAGCAACTAATATATGTTTTTCCCCAAATTTATAACCCAATTTTTGGCTGAGATCTGACAATTTTGTTTATTCTGACGTGGAAAATATTGAACACTACCATTTTCAGCCACTAGAGAGCCCTCGACTAATATAGCAAGCCAAGTGTCATTAATAGGTAAAAGTGGCTATAAATAAGACATTTGTCTTGCCATACCAAGCCACCTTCATCTCGCTAACTCCTGGAGCAAACGTCAAATCAGCTGCATTTCGCCTGGGCAGCGCAGCCAAATGCAGCTGATTTGAACATTGAAGTGCATTTATTAAGGAAAAGTTCAACTGAGACACAACTTTACCATAAAGTCGAGCAAACAAATAATTGTTTTTAGGTGGGTATCTTGTTAAATTTTGAAAAAATGCACAGCGAGTCATCCCTCTGCATGCTCCAGCCGTGAATCAATTTTTGAAATGCAGCTGATTTGACCATCAACATGCATTTATTAAGGAAAAGTTCAACTGAGACACACTTTGCTATATTTTGCTATATATATTTTTTTATTTATCATGTCCTGGACGACTGAGAATCTTCACCAGCACTGCGCACTTTGCTATAATTTCGAGCAAACAAATAATTGTTTTTAGTGTAAGTCTTAATCTTGTTAAAGTCCTCCCGTACACTCTCCCGTGACCGTCATTTGGCAGCCAATCAATTTTTTGCACAACACTGGCCCACATTTTCGGGGTGGTCAGCGATGACGCATATTAGATGCAACTAATTGGCGATGTGACATGTACGGTGGCAAGTACAGTAATACTAATATTCTATTAAAAACCAAACACAATTCTCTAAATGCAATGTGTTTTTAGCCTTTTTTATGTGAAAGTAGATAAAAGTCAAAAGTAAATGTTCTTACTATTAATTCCAAAGACTGTTAAATATAACCTAAAAGTCACGTATTTTCTGTTAAACTCTGATAAGCCACAATATTTTAAGGAAAAAAATTCAAGTTCTGGCTTTAAATTCATGTTTTTATAGCAGGACTGCACACCAGGCAAAAGTTCTAATCTTCTTGATACAGTACTTATTTTTTGTCCCATTATCAGCATATTTCCTGATAAAATAAATTAATTCGAGCTCCACACTAAAAAGTCAAACTGTGCTGTTTAAGACCATTTTTTGTACTTTTTTATGTACCTTTTTTCCTCCACTTTAGATCCCCCTGTAGTGAAGTAGATGTATAATTACCTTTCAGGTGAGAATTTATTTTGCTAAGTCATGTTTTTCCTTTCATATTTTTTTTTTTTTTACATTGCTCAGCAAGTCTCAGAAGACAATGACGGGTTCATTGAGCATCTATACTCTGCAAAGAACTTCCTGCGGTATAACTTTTTTTTTAACATATTTGAGAACCCTTCAAAACAAACTACAGAAAAAAAATCTGCTTTAATCTCTGCTGTAAATACATTGTGAGAGCCTCACTTGTCAAGTCTAATGAGGAAGAGAACATGGAAATTCAGGAATTGTTTTTCTCCAAATCCCTTTACCGGTATGTAATTTTTCCACCACTTTTATTGTCTGTCCAACAGATCTCACTTGTAAATGAGTCTTCGAGGCTTAATGTGACTTTTCTGTTTAAATAAAGGATGAATGAAAAGTTTCACTCAAGCAGCTTCTGAAAGAGTCTGCCACTCACAAGATGGCTGACTGAGAACATTTGTATATAGTAAACTTTGTATAGAGTGCAGTATACAGTACTTATTACAGTAAAATACATTTTTCCTTCGCTTTATGCCTTCTTTGTTGTAAATGTTTAGGGCCACTAAAACTTTTGTCTAACAACCAGATTATATCAAGGAGCTGCCCACTAGAAAACCTGGAATATTTTTACATGTCTACCTTTGTTTTCTTAATGTCACAAATTAATGACCTAATAATCCCAATATGCATTTACGTAATACCTTACTGGTGATACAAGTTAAATTCACAAATGAACGTCTTGGAGTGTAGATGTTTAGCAAGTGGACAGCAAACTTATTTTCCTATATAGAAACACAAAGTAACTTTATTTTATTTTTACCTCATTGCATATGTACCGTATTTTTCGGACTATAAGGCACACCAGATTATAATAGGGATGGGGCTGATCCGATCCGGTATCAGTATCGGTCTCCGATACCAGCATAATTTACGTATCGGATTTTCCGATCCAACCTGCCGATATTTTCCGATCTATGATGCATGTTGGCTTCAAGCTATGGAATGGATTTCCTGAACGGAGGCGTCTCATGAACCCAAAGTAACAAGACCCACCTCACATTCAGGAAATCTATTTCATAGTTTGCAGCCAGCTACAGCGTGAGGACTGAGTGAGTAGCATCTTAGCTAACAGCTAGCCAACTTTTCATTGTAACATGTCCGCTGTGTGGAAGTATTTTACACTAAACACCACAAGACAGCAACATGCAATGTCTGCAGAGACATAGCGCCGCATTAAACCACAGTCAAGTTAGTTTTACGTTGGACATTCGAGCTCCGGGCTTCAGCGGGACGCCACTATCGCTGAACCAAAACACAGGCATCCCGACCCGGCCAGCCGCGTCCCCGTCTCAGTGGAGGGACAGGCTGAGAGCGGCTGACCGAAATCAGAGCGCTCGCCCCGGATTGAACAAGAAGAACACACTGCTGAAGCCACGGAGCTCAAATGTTTACCGAGAAGTTGCTAAACTTCATCGTAATTAATGACCAACCACTATCAATTGTAGAAAATGAAAAATTTCTTAGGATAAAGTTTAGCAACTTCTCGGTAAACATTTGAGCTCCGTGGCTTCAGCGTTGTGTTTTTCTTGTTCAATCCAGGTCGGGCGCTTTGATTTCGGTCAGCCGCTCTCAGCCTGTCCCTCCACTGAGACGGGGATGTGGCTGGCCAGGTCGGGATGCCTGTGTTTCGGTTCAGCAAGAGTGGCATCCTGCTGAAGCCCTGGAGCTCGAATGTCAAACGTAAAACTAACTTGACCGCAGTCCAAGATATACCCTGATGCATGCTCAATAATCCAGATAGAAAAATCTAAAAAAAAAAGCTAAGTCTGGTCCTCTGGACATTCAAAAAATAAAAATAAAAAAAGCACAAAATTGTAGAAACATTTCGTCTTTCGTCCGAAAGACTTCCTCAGTCTGAGGTGCTGTGTTCAGCTCAGTCTTATAAATAGCACCCTCTCACAGTGTTACACAACCAGTTGGCTGATGACAGCCGAAACCAGCTGCTCACATGATCAAGGAGGACCATCAGCCCAACGATGGATCGTTAGCACCCTGATGGCTGCCTGCTATTCACAGAGGGCTGAGTGATACTAGCAATAACAGCATTGTAAGAGGGAGACAGTTGAACCCGGAGGCCTCCACCCCTGTTTAATGATGGGCAGTTTCTTTTCACAAAGATGGCCAGCCAACTGGTTGTGTAGCACTGTGAGAGGGTGCTATTTATAAGACTGAGCTGAACACAGCACCTCAGACTGAGGAAGTCTTTCGGATGAAAGACGAAACGTTTCTACAATTTTTTTTGCTTTGTTTTGTTTTGTTTTTTTGAATGTCCAGAGGACCAGACTTAGCTTTTTTAGAGTCCAAGATATAGTTTACCTTCCAGGAGGTATTTATCAGTACAACAGTAGACAATCATAAAAAAGCATATTAATTAAAAATTACAAGAAAACTATATTTAAAAAAAAACGAAACATAAACAACACATTATAAAGCGATGTAAAATACTAAAAACAGGAACATGTCTGTGTTGGTTTATGCCATGAACTTAGCAGATGTAAAGCTATTTAATATTTTATTTAATTAATTTATTCATTCATTTAAAAGAGACAAAATAAAATAAATTCATCAAAAAGAAAACATTGAATGAAAAGAGTGCAGAAAGAAGAAAAAAATTATTATATCACCCCATTATTTAAAATAATATAAAATAACTTTAAACAAACAATAATTTAAATTAATCACTTTAATATCCACTTTAAAGCTAGGAATAAAATAAAACATGTTTTGTGTTAACATAATTTAATTGTTACTTTGAAACTTATCTGACATTAATATCTGACATTAATAAAACTTATCTCAAGTTGCCTTTTTGGACATGCATGCATATATGTGTACACATTGTACTTGAGAGGAGATTATTACAGCTCATATAAAATCAATGATGATGATGATATCGGAACTGGCTCGGTATCAGTCAATATCCAGATTTAAGTATGGGATCGGAAGTAAGAAAATGTGGATCGGTGCATCCCTAATTATAAGGTGCATTAAGCAAAATAAAACAGTCAGATAAGTCAGACTTTATTCAACTCATTTATAATAACCACATAAAATTGATTAGAGGTTTCAACCAGGATTAATACGTAAGGTGCACAAGATTATAAGGCTCACTATCGATTTTTGAGAAAATTAAAGGATTTTAAGTGCGCCTTATAGTCTGAAAAATACGGTACAGTGGATGTTTTTGTGCAGGATTAATGTTGTTTACCAAGGTACATTTTATACCTGGATTATTGAGCATGCATCAGGGTACATTTTATTCCATATTATTATTCAATTACAATAAATTGTATTACAGTATTATATTATACATAAAAACTTGTAATTGCTGCCTTCAGATTATACCACTCTCATAAACCTATGAGGGTAGAAATACATTTTTTTTTCATATCTGCTCTTTTAATGCCATAAATAGAAAAAAAAGGGTTATTAAAATGAGCTGTTAGGGAAGAAGTGTTTAAAAAAAACAGTTGGACTAAAAATGGTTTCCAATAGAGACAGGAAGAGAAGAGATCCGATTTAAGTGTCTGAAACGCTTCATATTTGACGTTATAATCAAAAGCAGATGGTTTCACTTTCAAAATGTTGAAAATTAGCTTATTTGGCTGCACATTAAACATCTGCGCAGTAAGCTCCTCTCTTAATTGCTGTCGGAAAAAATTAAAATTTCAAATGTTTAATTGCAGTTTTTTTTTTAATATACTCCCCGATTTACGAGCGCTCTGATCTGCGAGGTTCCAGACTTACGAGCTGCACATTTTTGGAAAAAACGAAAAAAATACTGAGTTTTCATGTGTTTTTTCACTTCAGTTAGCTAGTTAAGCATATAAACACACGTTTCCGATCATTTTTATGCACTCAAAAGTAGTTTTTAGATGAAAATAGAGTGTTTTTAGGTGCGCTAGCGAAAACCGTTCCAATTTACGAGCGGATTTCCGGATTTACGAGCGAAATGGCGGCCGTTCCAAATTACGAGATTTCCGGTTTACGAGCGCCTCGTTGTAACGGATCTCGCTCGTAAATCGGGGACTACCTGTATATCTAGAACTGATTTTACAAATGAATTGAATACATAAAGTTTTCCAGATACACTCCAAAGCAGCTGGATGTGAACTTTAAGATTAAAATAAAAATAATAATTTCATAAATTGTTCTGCTGCACATTAGTCACACACTGAAATGTTCTTTTTTTTTGGCTTTTGTGCCTTTAAAATATCAAAATTGCAGCAAATCTTATTTGTTCGCTGCATTCCAGCTGTTTTATATAACATTCAGGCTGTTTGAGGCATTTTTAAATCAAATAGATTTTTCAGGATTATTTATCTGCAAATTTCCAAGCTGCATATTCGCTGCCCAGTATAATTTTTTTTATTTATCAGCTGAGAGGTGTGTTGTGCAAATGTGTGCTGCTTTCAAAGGCGACGCCGACAACTTTAAACTATGTGCAGTGCCACTGCCCCGTAAAAAAAGGACTTTAGATGTTTAGTGACTGAAAACTAAATGTAATTAATTTCTGCCACTTTGCGTTTCAAAGTCGTGAGAAACAGAATAAAGGGCATGGGCACAGTCGTCTGAAGGTCCTGTGGTTTCCAGCTCTCAGGCCCACATAAAAAAAAATAAAAAATAATTGATTTAACAGAATGTTCCAACTTGTGAGCATGAAAACCATCTTGAAGAAGCGATACGCCGATGTCTTCCAGCTCTCAGGCCCACATCGAATGTAAGGGATTGGAATAGTGAATGTTTATAGTTTTTATGATAAGTGCATTTCTAACATGGAACTGAATGCAAGCTAGCTTGAAGGTTTTTGGTGCAAGGTATTCAAGTAGTTAGGAGTTACACTGTGTAGAACAGGGGTCCCCAAACTTTTTCCTGTGAGGGCCACATAACTTTTCTCTTCTCTGGTGGGGGTCAAGAGTCAGTTTGTGACAGGAAAAAGTGTGACGATTGCAGGAGTGCCTAAATGTAAAAATGTATTGTTTTCCAGAAAGCCCAATCAAATAACCCTCTCTGGGTTCTTCACAGAAAAAAATCCAGGAAATAAACACTATTTATTAAATAAATAATAACCAAATAACCCTCTCTGAGTTTGTTTGCTCGCATTTGGCCTTGCAAGGTATCATACTTGTCTTTGTGAAGGG
Organism: Garcialebias charrua; assembly: GCA_038048925.1. NCBI lineage: Eukaryota > Metazoa > Chordata > Actinopteri > Cyprinodontiformes > Rivulidae > Garcialebias > Garcialebias charrua. Next base: position 39,346 of record JBBPBX010008227.1, on the reverse strand, counting down.
ATTCATAGTGTCGTCGCAGATTGTATTCTTTGAATACCGCCACCATCTCTTTACAGATGAGACAGACAGCCTTTTCTTTGCATTGAACAAAAAAATAATCGTTTGTCGACTGCAGCTTAAATGCCCTGCATTCTGAATCAACTTTTATCTTACTTAATCTTTTCGCCATTATTCCGTTCTGTCTTTGAGAGGGGCGGGTTTAGGATTTTTTTTCTGGGGGTTGCCAGATAGGGGCACAGACCGCAGAAGGGTGGAACAGAATGTCACGTTTTGGATGTGTCAGCGTTTTTCCCCAAACACTGACACAATAAATTAAATGTGGAACAATATTTCAAAATACAGTAGTTCATAACTAAGGAACATTTTATTGCAAAAGTCCAACTTTATTATCAAATACAAATACACATATGAAAAAAAATCTAAATGCTCTCTGGTATTGTTCTGGGGGCCAGCCAAATGTGGAGGCGGGCCGGATCCGGGCCGTAGTTTGGGGACCACTGGTGTAGAAGGACAGGGATAGCTTATTGCTTTTATTTTTCCATTTTTTGCTTGTCCAAGGCTGCTCAGAGTGACAGATACTGACGAGCAAAGAACACAGTTTTATCCAACACCTGGTGCAAGGCTGGAGCCAGGGGGTGGCCAATGGTGGCCTTGACCTCCATATATTACAGGTAGTCCCCGATTTACGAGCGAGATCCGTTACAACGAGGCGCTCGTAAACCGGAAATCTCGTAATTTGGAACGGCCGCCATTTCTCTCGTAAATCCGGAAATCCGCTCGTAAATTGGAACGGTTTTCGCTAGCGCGACTAAAAACACTCTATTTTCATCTAAAAACTACTTTTGAGTGCATAAAAATGATCGGAAACGTGTGTTTATATGCTTAACTAACTAACTGTAGTGAAAAAACACATGAAAACTCAGTATTTTTTTCGTTTTTTCCAAAAATTCGCAGCTCGTAAGTCTGGAACCTCGCAGATCAGAGCGCTCGTAAATCGGGGACTACCTGTATATATATATATATATATGTATATATATATATATATATATATATATATATATATATATATATATATATAGTATATATATATATGTATATATATATATATATGTATATGTATATATATGTATATATGTATATGTATATATATATGTATATGTATATATATGTATA